>PVKM010010883.1:0-34136 GCA_004027735.1 Carollia perspicillata
GAACTTTGAAAAGTTTGCTCCTCCATCTTTGGGCTACACTGTTGCTACCGAGTAGTCTATTGTCAGTATAACTGTCTTCCTTTGTAAGTCCGGGTAATCTTTACTCCCAGGAGGCTTTCAAAATCGTCTTCTTGTCTCTGATGTTCTGAACTTTCATTATGATGTAACTTTGCGTGAAGGTTTGAATTATTTCTGCTGGGGATTCGCTGGGATTCCTGGCTTTGATGGTCCTGCTATTTCAACAACTAGAATTCTCAGCACTCTCCTTGCAATATCGCTTCTTGTTTCTTTTCTTTTGGAACACCAGTGAGATGTCTTTTGATTCTCCTTCTTGTATGTCATGCCATGTCTCCTCCCCTCTTTGTGTTTCGTGCTTTCTGGGCAATGTCTTCAGTTTTCTCTTTCAGATTACTAATTTCTTTCCCCTTCAACTGTGTTTAATCTGCTATTTTAGCAGGTACTGAGTTTTACATTTCAATAAGTACATATTTCATTTCTAGGAGTTTGAGTTTTCAAATCTGTTCTTTTTTTGATAGGACCATATTAATGTTTTCAGTTCCACTTTTATTTCTTTAAATGCTTGTTTTGTATTTGCTTATCTAATACTTTAATTTTCTGAAGTTTAGGGTACTAATTCTGCTGTTTCTTGCTCAAGGTGGTTTGATTCTTTCGTGTTTTCTAATTTGGGTTGGGGGCTCATGGTGAGCAAGCATTTATTTATGGGAATCCTGTAGAATCTTGGTCAGAGGATGTTTCTCCAGAGAGAATTTGCTGTTACCCTGCTAGGTCAGTGTGTAACGAATTTTGGATGAGCTCATGTCCGTTTCTTCTCATGGGGTTTCCTCTGCCCATATAAGGTAAATCAAAAACCCAAGCATACAAGGAAGGCAAGCCTGCCCTTATGAATTCTCAGAGGAGACTTTTTTTTCCTCTTTCTGGAACTCAGGTTGAGGCACTTAAAAATTTTCTTTCTGCTGCTGTTTCTCCTTGCCAGTGGGCAGAATTTTTCCCCTAGTCTACCTTTTCAGGGAGGTTACAGCCTTTCAGGACACCAAGTTCTACATGGAGGGCTAATTCTTTACCACTCAGCCTGTGGCCTTTCTCCTGTTCTCTCCCGGGCACTTAGGTCTTTGAGAACCAGTGTGGTCAGGGCATGGTCGGTGCCAGCGAAGCTCTCTTGATTTCAATTCTCTCTTTGTTTTGGGCCTCTGGGCTTTTCTTCCTTTCCCATGAGCTCCTCTGTGATCATAGATGTTTGCTGTATTTTGCTCAGCATTCCTGGCCATTTTGTGCTGGGAGATAGTTTGGGACTGTAGTTGACCCATTGTAAGAAGTAGAAATCCAGGGGCAGCTTTTAAAGTTATGGTTACAGAAGAATTGGATAGAAAACTATAGAAGTAGGTTAAGTCACGTAGTCAAACCCATAATCAGTAGAAGGGAAAGAAGACAAATTATGAAATTACTGCTGCGTTGCCGAGTACACCCACGTACTGTGCTCTTGGTCTCATCTGGGGTCCCCTGCCTCCACGCAGCACGTTCCGAAGGCCCGTCAGTGTCGCCGCATGTCCATCGCGTCCACTGCTTCTCACCAGTGCCCGCCCCCACCTCACCGGTCCGCTTCAGATGACAGCAGGATCAGCACTGTGGTCAATGTCTCATACATGGTACCTGTGACCTCACACGAGGACGGTTTAGGTAGACCCCGAGGAACATCTTTGCTGGGTCACAGAGCACAATGTACTTAATTTTATCAAATACTGCGAGATTGCCCTTTGGAACAGACACACCAGCCCACACTCGACCGGAAGTGCATGAGGGCTCCTGCACATCCGTCCCCCCTCCAGCGGTTGGCATCACCAAGCTTCCTGACTTTTGCCAGTCTCGTTGTGGGTTTGAATTGCACTTCCCCAGTGTCACTGGGTGTTATGCCTGTTCACACTCACCTTTGTTTGAATTTCCCTTTCTATATGTTGCCTATCAGTATTTTTTCTCCACAGTTCTGTTGGGACTCCTTTTTCCTGTGGATTTTCCATTCTTTTCCTGTTCATTATCAACATTTCTAATGAGCTTCTCTAATCTGTCATCTGTCAACTTTGTCCATGGTATTCTTGGTTAAAAAGTCCTTACTGTAATGTGATCAAATTGATATGATTTATATTCCCATCTCGAAAATACTCTCTGACGTTACCTTCCCTTAATTGTGCAGCTTCGCCCTGCACACTGAAGTCTTTGGTCCGTCTGAGGTCCACCTTGTATAAGGGTCAGGTAAGGGGGAAGTTCTGTCACTGCAAAGAGCATCAAAGAGCATGTGTCTCCCCAGTGATGAGTAGAGCCTCCTCGAATACATATTAAATTCCTAGGAGTACACGAGTCTGCCTCTGAGATTTTTATTCTGTTGCCTTAGGCCATGTATCCGTTCTGGGGAATTTCAATCTTTTCCTTACAGCTACTTTGTAGATTTTCAAATATCTGGTTGGGCAAGTTCTCCGCCTTTGTTCTTCATGTTCAAACTTGGGTTAGGTATATGTGGTGTTTTTTCTTCCACAAAATGTCTCAACCTTTAAAATTGTGCCACCACACACAGAAGTACACTGTGGCACATGACAGAGTGCACCCTGCAACCGCCACCCGAATGACGGGATGGAAGACCCCGGCCTCTGTGTGACTCTTGTACAGAAGAGGAGACACGGAACTCACATGACATGTGACTGCCCACTGGCAGTGAACGGCTCCGGAGCACTGTGTGTCCTGGTGTCAGACAACTGCCACCTCTCTTTAGTGCCAGCGTTTTTCCTCACCCCAGAAGAATGCCTGCACGCATTAACGGTCACCTCCTTCCGCCTGCAAGCACCCGTAGATTTTCTCTCCATGGATTTGCCTGTCCTGCGTATTTCACATAAACAGAGTCCCACGACAGGCACTTTCCATGCCCAGCTTCTTTCACTCAGTGGGATGTTTCCAGAGCCATCCAGACTGTAGCCCGTCCCAGAACTCCACGCCTTCACGACCGAAGGGTAGTCCAGTGCACGGACGCGCATCTTGTTCACTCATTCGTTGGTGGAAATGGGGGTCGTTTTCACTTTTTGGCAGCTGTGAATAATTCTGTGATATGTGCCTCTTTTAAACCTCAATCCCTTCCCTTACTCTAGAAATAACCACTTGGGTGACTGTTTTATTTCTTCCTTGCTTGTCTTTATAATTTCTGCCCCTTAATTTGAATACCTGAACAACATAGCAGCCTTGGTTGTGCTAAACTCTACGTAAATATAGTCTCACACACGACCCAGCCGTCAGAATCCGGACTCATGTTTTGAAGACTTATCAGTGTTACTATATGTAGCTGTGCTTTCTTCTTTCTTTATTTCCTTTTCACTGTATGAATATTTCACACTTTACTTAATGATCTACCATTGAGAAAGAGCCATATAATTTTTAGAGTAAGTCCAAGTCCTTAAAAAATCCAACTGAAATACTGATTGGTTGCATTTAATTTATTTACTCAATTGAGCAGAACTGACTTATTTCTGTGTCCCCCAAACTGTTTTCATTAGTGATAGTGAAGAAGAAAAATGAAAATAGCTGATGTTTTATAGATGGGCCTGTGGGAGAAATTCCTTTTAAACAGAATTTCATGCAAAGGTATTTAGGCAATATGTAAATACCGGCCACCTGACCGCCGAGTGTGCACTGGCCCTCTGCAGTGCAGCCTGGGACCCACTAGGGGCAGGCAAACCCCCGGGGCAGTCGCTCCGCTGCGACTGTCTCATTACCTGGTCGGTGCACCAGTAGTACAAGGAGAGGATGGGGAGGCCGAAGACGACACCAGGCCAGGGGATGTCTCCAGTGATGGGGTCTCGGAAGATGTGGAAAGAATCTGGGCGAGGGAGGTAGCACTCTGGCTTGGCGGTCCAGTTTCCTTCCTGGGTTATGCTTGGCTTTGCATTTAGGTATTTATGCAGTAGCTCCTGGTATCCTCCCACTTCCTTAAAGGCTTCAAAACAACAGGAAACTTATGAGTACCCGTAAATGGTATAATAACACTCGTCTGAAGAACCAAGACTACAAAGACAGACTCAGTCTGACGAACTGTCCAATCTAGAAAGTGCAACGGAAAGAAGAGCATAGTGGGCATCTGCGGCTGCATGCCTGGGGACCCTGGGGGCCCTGCACCTATGTCTGGTGGCAGAAGTACCCCTTTCAGCGGTATTTCATACTCTGTGGCTGTAGGAGGGCCACATCAAGCTGTCTGCCACTCCAGTCTAGTACGGGACCCAGGCCTGACCCATGCTCCCTGTGCCCTGGGCAATGACTGGCGGGATGGGTTTGAGACCCGCGCTCAGCTAATCAGAAAGCGTCTGGGTGCTGGTTACTGGAGTGTGTTTATGTGGTAATCTTTGATACAGCTACATGCTTTGACTTGTGCACTTCCCAGTAAAACATTTATTACAAATAAAAAAAACAAAAAAAGATGATCTCTATTCTGATACAGAAATTTGCCTATGATATAGTACCAGTGGTGAAAAACAGGCACAAAATTTTGTTTTTATTCTATCCAAATGTGTATCTCAATGATCGAAAATGTCTGTACGTGTGAGGAATGTCTCTGGAAGGCTATACACAAACTTGTAATACTGCTTGTCTGGGGACCCAGGCTGAGAAACTGAGGGCAAGGAATGAGTCACTGTGCCTTCTTTTGTTTTTTTAGTTTGTGTACGTATTACCTGAAAATAAGAAATAAAATTGGCATGGGTTCCCATGGTGACCAGTTTGAAGGACAGTACTCATTTGGATGTACAAGTTCTTGTGTACTTAAAAAAAAACAATTATTTTATTACTTTATAATAGTTTACTTATCAAAAGAACTAACATGAATACTTCAATTAAAAATCCCATTAAATTTCTGAGAAAATTGTTAGTTTGTTCAGGTTGCTCTAATAAAATACCATAGATTAGGTGGCTTATAAACAAATATTTACTTCCCACAGTCCTGGAGGTGGGGAAGTCCAAGACCAGAGTGCTGGCCAACTAGTTGTCTGGCGAGGGTGCGCTTCCTGGTCCAGGTGCAGCCTCCTCTTCGCCCACCGTGTCCTCACAGGGAGGAAGGTGAGGAGGAGCTCTCGGGGTTTCTTTCATAAAGGCATCAATGCCATTCATGGGGGCAGAGCCCCCCAAAGGCGCCACCTTTGAACACCGTCACACTGGGGATCAGGGTTTCAACACACGGATTTTGGAGGGACACAGACATTCAGTGTACAACAGTAAAGAAAATATAATTATTTAGAAATAAAATTGCTAACACTAAATGGAATATTCCACCCACTCCTAAAGTTTAACTGGATGTCATTTTCAACTACTGGGGGGCCGTGGCCAGTTTGAAAAATGTTCACGTTGCCCTGGCTGGTGTGGCTCAGTTGATGGGAGCATTGTCTCATAAACCAAAAGATCGTAGGTTCAATCCCTGGTCGGGGAATGTGCCTAGGTTGTAGGTTCGGTCGCCAGTCAGGGTGTGTACAGGAGGCAAGTGACCGATGTTTCTCTCTCACATGGATGTTTCTCTCCCTCCCTTCCCCCTTCTCTAAAGTCAATAAGCATGTCCTCAGGTGAGGACAAGAGAAGTGTTGGTTTAACACTAGCACACAATTAATCACAATGGCTTAGTGTGTTTTAGTTTATAGTTTTGTCACTCAGAAGCTGTCAGTTCCCAGCTCATTAAAGAGCTCCTTGGGTCATGCTCGGTGTGTATTTTTCCCCAGCAACACCGTGCCTAGTGTACTTCAGAGCACACTCATGCTCACTGATCGGTAAGACTGAGGGCAGTGTGTCTGTCTGATTCTATCTGTCCTCACTGCCGCGGGCACAACGACGAGACCGAGGAAACCACGATCCTTCCACTGTACTCACATATCGCTTCAGCATTTTTTCCAGGCTTCTGCAAGACTGACCTCTTGCCCGTGGAGCAGTGGGCAACACCAACTCCCCTAAGTCGAGCTCCTGCCCCTGCTGGTGGAGGGAGACTTCTGATTGAAGGTAAGAGTGCTTGCCATGACAGGTGCTGCAATATGTACGTTCACGGGCCGGGCTTTGTGTCAGAGAGACCCGGTTCTGGCTCTGCTCTCGGTGAGTCTTGTGAGCAAGTTACTTAGCTGAGCCTCCGTTTCCTCGTGTGTAAAATGGGGATAACGATAGTGGTTATGCCTCATGGTGCTGGTGATGGTTAAAGAGGCAACACAGACAAATGCCTACATGGTAAGTGATACCCAATTCATACCTGCTATTGTTTTCATTCTTGTTATCTAATGATTTGTTGGATTCTTATCTTGCCCTTTTATTTCCCAATTTCCCTTAATGCCCCCCGCCCTTTTTGATGAATGAATAACCTACCATGTGCCTCACACTGCACCTTCTGAGGGATATGATGGCTCTGGTTCTTAAGGAGTTCTGAACCTGGGATGTACGGTTTACGCATGTGACACAACTGATGAACAATCCAGGCGTGTGTGCAGAGAAAGATAAGCTGCCTGGCAGGTGAGGCAGGGCCAGAGGAGGAAGGCGTGCAGATGGAATGATCACAGAACCACACCTCTGGGGCAGCATCTGCCATTGGCACGGACAGATGGGTCTGACTGAGTGGATGCAAAGCAGAGGGGCTTCGAACTGCAGAGGAAGAGCACGCACAGAGGCGGGGAGAAGAGTGGTGACCACCCCGGCCTGCCGTCCCAAAGCACCAGAGCCTGTCATCGCCACTCCCATCCCTGGACTCCTTTCTTCTCATTAAACGTAAGTTTCCTCCCTGATTTTCAGCACGACCTCAGGTGATGATCTTGAGTTCCGAGGGCCTCAGTCTCCTCATCAGTAAGACGAAGGTGCTGGAATGGCTCCAGGCAGCAACCGGATTCAAAGACACCATCCGCAGCACCCAATCGTCTCAAGATTTACTTACCAAAGCCCATTAGCAAGACTGACCCCAGGATCATAACGCCAGCATGTACAGTATCAGTATACACCACAGCCGCGAAGCCACCTGAAGAGGCAGGAGGAAGAGGAGCGAAAGCACACTTGACTCTTTCTGCCGGAAGCTGCTCTGGCATCCTACTCTACACTCCTGTTTCCTCCAGGTCTCCACCTCTGCACCGTCTGTCCCTTTAATTCAGGGGGTCTGACAACTACATATGCTTGGTCTTGGTACACCCTGTTCTCTCTCTTTTATCTCCTTCAATAATCTTTTGCTGGGTTCTTTTTTTTTTTTAAAGGTTTTATTTACTTACTTTAGAGAGAGGGGAAAGGAAGGAGAAAGAGAGAGAGACAAACATTGATGTGTGAGAGAAACATCAATCGGTTGCCTCTCACACACACCCAGCTGGGGACCTGGCCCACAACCCAGGCACATACCCTGACTGGGAATTGAACCAGTGACCTTTCAGTTCACAGGTCAGCACTTAATCCACTGAACCACACCAGCCAGGGCTGTGGTCCCATACTTTTACCAAGCAGCCTGCTGTATCTGGCCTAACACCACCTAAAATGGCACCACTGCTGACCCTGCCGGTCAGAAAGCCCCACCCGACCGCCCTGATGTCTAGGGGCAGGGCTCCACTGAGGCACTCCTGCCCTGATTAGCTTCACTATTTGTGCCCCCTCCCCCAACCAGGCCTCAGCAATGTGCTCTGCGGACTTCAGGAAAATGTAAAAGCTGAAGACCCCTGCCTCAGTGTCTACCAGGACTCCCCTAGGAGGTAGAGCTTTTGTGTTAACATAAATACCTGTACGGTCAGAGTAGCCTCACCTGTGATGGTATAAATACCAGTAAGTGTCAGCAGGACTATGGTGACCAGGTAAATATCCAAGCCCAGGACCAGCCTCATGAACATGGCCCCAGTGCAGATCTCCACCTGGAATGAGAACGAGGCCCCGGGCTGCTCTCCGTCGGCAGCTCAGCCCACGGCAGCCCTTGGAACCACCTGCAGTGGGCACAGCACTGCATCACTAGGGGGCACTGGGTGGGGGTTACCCAAGTTCCGCTGGGCAACAAGGCTTGTGCCCCACAAGTTCAGCCAAGGTCAGCACCTTCGGGGCTTAGGTTAACCCAATTAATCCGTTTAACACCGCCTAGCCTCTTCCTCCCTGGAGTGTCAGAGTGGGGAGTGTGCTCAGAGAGCGAGCTGTTCCTGCCTTTCTGCACTGGGGAAGTTCTGCACCGGGGAAGGCAAGAGAACAGCTCGCTCAGCGTCGGCCAGCTTTTTCTGTACAGGACCAGATGGTAAATGCTGTTGGCTATGCAGGCCACATACCATCTCTGTTTTTTACAGTCCTTTAGCTCAGTGAGAACCATTCTTAGCTTAAAAGGGCTGTCCAAAGCAGGCCACTATGAGGACTGGCCTTTGGGCTAGGTTTGTTGATTCCTGGCTTAGATTCTGAAGCATCTGTGTATCATTTAACTGGCCAACTTTTTGCTTTGTTAGTCTGGTCTCCAAAGCCAGAAATACAATAGGCAGAGATTCTCCCAACATTCCCCTACCCATTTATTTACCAAAGGTTTACCGAACACCAGCAATGTATTAGGTGTTTAGCAGGATTCTGAAGACACAGGGTTATCAAAAGCCAGTCACTGTCTTCAAGTAGCTTACACTTAATGACAGACAGAGACCACTAAACAGGCACTTTTCACATGACGTAGTAAGTGGCACTCATTCGATCCTTCAGGACACATTTATTGAGTGTCTTATGTGCTACATGTGTTCTCAGCACAGGGGGCATAACTCTGTGAATAAGCCAGGCAAGGCCCTTGGCCTCAAGAAGTTTGTGCCAGAGTAAAGAAGACAGATAATGAGCAAGGAAGCAAATAAACCCCTTTCACATGGTGACAAGTATTCCAGAGAAAATAAAGACAGAGTAATGGAGCAGAGGCTGACGGCCATATCCATGGAAGGCGTTTCCAAGGAGATACTTGGAAAACACGGGGGGAGAACATTCTAGACAGAGTACAGAGCAGGTGTCAAGGACTTCAAGTGGGAATGAGCTTGCAGGATTTGAGGAACAATAAGGCCGCTACTGTGGCAATGGCATGGTGACTGTAGGAGAGGGGACGAGGCCAGAGAGGCAGGCGCTAGAACAAGACGGTCCTTACCGGTCATAACAAGGGGTGCAGGTTTGCTTGCAAGGCTGGTGGAAGCTCCTGGATTGTTTTAAGCAGGAGTGACATTACCTAATGACATGACACAGGTAAGCCCAAGGTTCTCTGGGAGTCAGAGGCGGGGCCTATAAACCAGGCATGGGAGGCAAAGATGTCTCTGTCTTTTAGCTTTTGTAAACTCTCATGAAGCTGTTCTTTTTCTGCCCTGGCTTTAACAGCAGAGGCCAGTAAGTAATGTATAGGGCCCCAGGGTGACCTGCTGGGACAAATATAGCACAGTCCTGCCCATTGAGTTTTCTTTCTTGGACGGACTTTGAACCAACTCACTGAGATCTTGTGGAAGACATAGAGGAGTAAGTACAGAATGGCAAGGAGGATCTGGATCCGGTAGCCACCAAACCTCTTCCTCAAATATTCTGGCATTGTCACCACCTATATGAGCAACAAGAGAAGTCACTGTAGGAGTGGCACAGGAGGCAGGCCACAGGGATGGGCCTTGCTCACCACGTGCTGGTTGTCACAGAGATTCAGTTGATGGTGGGAGTGGCCCAGGAAGGCAAGATACAGGGTCACCAACTCTGGCTTTGTACTTACTACCTGGTACCTGTGAAGATGACAGAAATAAGAAAGGAGGGGAAATACTGCTGTCTTCAAGAAGCTTGGAATTGAGCTGCCGGTGCAATCTGCAGAAAGAAGGAGATCCGGCTAATTGAAACTGTTTAATGACGACAAATGACTCCTATGAAAAAATCAGAGAGCAAGATTGACTGCTTTATCACACACTACAAGTACGGCACGTGCTGGAGACAGAACTTGACTGTGTGAAGGATGCCCGTGTGCGCTGGTGCCCTGGGTAATCCAGCTCAATTCTCTCAGGCTGCCTGCACCTGGCGGCGGGGAGTGCGCCCCTCTGTTGGTCAGATTCCCGGCCCGAGCACGGTGCCTGCGCACGGGAGGTGAGCAAACAACTGTTACATGAAGCCCGTCCCACCTTCTGTCCCGAACACCCTTGTGTGCTCTTGTCTACGCAGGACAGACATCCTCTAGTTTCTTTCTTTTTTTTTTTGGCACGGTCCTCTTGTTTGGCAGTTGTTTTCCTTTCGTCGCGTCCACTGTAGCATCCCTCTCCCCTGGCCTGCGTGGTTTCTGCAGAGAAACCCGCCAACAGCCTCATGGGTGTCACCCTGTCAGGGAGGAAACTTTTTCTCTTGCTGCCTTAACAAAAATTTACAAAAATTTGGGATTTTTGTATCTTATTTTACAGTCCTCCATCTCAGGGCCATACAAATAGTCTATACTGTCTTGTAAAAATATAAAAATGTGTATTTCCCATTTAAGTCTTTAATCAATCTAAAATTGTCGTGTAGAACAGGATCCAATTTTGTCTTTTGACGTGATAATCAGCCGGCCCTCCTCCCCTGATGGATGTGCCACGCCGTCAGAGCCACAAGGTGGCCCTGTCTGAATGTGCTGGGCTTCTCTCTGCCGCGTGGACAAGTGTCCGTTGCCACCCTCGCGTCAACTAGAAGCCCTTGGATTAAGTAGGGCAAGTCCTTCTTTTTCTCTGATAGGAGTGTCTTTGCTATTCACATACTTTTGCTCTTCTACATACATTTTATTTATTTTGTCCAGCTTTATTGAGATATGCTATAAAAATCACATAAGTTTAAGGTGTGCAAGATTTGATGCACATATGAATTGTGAAATGAATATTACCACAGTGAGGTTAGTTAACATCTCCATCACCTCACAGAATCAACATTTCTTTTGTGGTGAGAGCATTTCAGGTCTACTCATCACGCATCATTTAAGTATATAATATGGCATTGTTAACCACAGTTACCATGCTATTTAAAAAAATCTATTCTGCCACCCAGCCTATGCCTTTTGATGGGAGAATTCAATTCATCTACATCTAAAGTAATTATTTACAGGTAAGGACTCACTAAGGCCATTGCACTAGTTGTTTCATGGCTGCTCTGTAGTTCCTTTGTTACTTTCTTCCTCTGTGAAAGGACGGCTTTCTGTAGTGGTACGCTTTGATTTCCTCCTCTTTATCTCCTGCGAATCTTCTGCAGGTTTTTGCTACTGTGGTTACCATGAGGCTTACATAAAACATCCCACAGTGTCCTGGCTGGTGTGGCTAAGTGGCGTGAGCATGGCCTGCGAACCAAAGGGCTGCCAGTTGGATTCCCAGTCAGGCACATGCCTGGGTTGTGGGCCAGGTCCCCAGTGGGGGGCCCATAAGAGGCAACCACACATGGATGTTTCTCTCTCTCTCTTTTTCCTTCCCTTCCCATCTCTCTAAAAATAAATAAAACCTTAAAAATAAAAACCAAACCCCCCATCTCATAGCTATAAGTCTATTTTAGGTGGGTATCTTTGATTGATACAAAAACTCTATCCTTTTACTCTCCCCCTGATATTTTGATGTCATAATTTATCTTTTTTATATTATGTATCCTTTACGTAGTCATTTTAATAGTTTTATCATTTAACGTTGATACTAGACTTAAGTTGATGAACATACCAGTATTTGAGCATTCCGAATTTGACTCTGTCCTCGCTTACACCAGTGTGCTGTGTATTTTTAGGTTACTGATTAGCATCCTTTCACTTAGGCTTGAAGAACTCCTTGAAGCGTTTCTTGTGAGGCAGCTCTGGTGGTATGAACTCCTTCAGGGTTTGATTTGGTAAGTATTTTGCCTTCATTTCTGAAGGGCACCTTTGTGGGGCACGGTCCTCTTGTTTGGCAGTTGTTTTCCTTTCGTCGCGTCCACTGTAGCATCCCCCTCTCCCCTGGCCTGTGTGGTTTCTGCAGAGAAACCCGCCAACAGCCTCATGGGTGTCACCCTGTCAGGGAGGAAATTTTTTCTCTTGCTGCCTTAAACATTTTTCTCTTGTATTTGACTTTAGACAGTTTTGTTATAATGTGTCTTGGAGAAGATAGCTTTTTGTTGAAATTTCGGGGAGAGCCTATGAACTTCATGGCTTTGGGTATCCAGGTCTCTCCCCAGATTTGTTAGGTTCTCAGCCAGTATTTATTTACATAAACTTTCTGCCTCATCCCCCCTCCTCTTCCACGCATAGTCCGGTAACGTGTAGGTTATTTCTCCCATGGCATCCCACGGTTTACGTAGGCTTTCTTCACTCCTTTGTCTTCGCTCTTCTCTGCCTGGATAATTTCACCTGACCTGTCTTCTGCTTCCCAGATTCTGTCTCTGCTGGATCCAGTCTGAGGCTGACACTCTCTATTGTATTTTGCATTTCACTCATTGCATTCTGCAGCCCCAGAACTTCTGTGTGGTTATTTTTATGACTTCTCTCTGCCAAACTGCTCATTTTCTTTGTTTATTGTTTCCCTTATTCTGCTGGACTGTCTTTCTGTATTCTCTTGTAGCTACTGTGCTTCCTTCAAACAACTGTTTTGAATTCTTCATCAGGCAAACCTCAGACCCCCATTTTTGGGGCCGGTCACTGAAAAACTGATGTGTCCCTGGGGTGGTGTCAACTACCCTTGACTTTTCACATTCTTGCCGTCTGGCACTGCCATCTTGGCACTTGAGGAAGAGTTACCTCTTCCAGTCACTGCTGACTGGCTTTGGAGAGAAATACCTTCTGTCGCCCCTGCTGGGGATTCTGAAGCTTTCTGGGACCTTTTCTGTGAGCAACCCTCCTCTGCACTTCTTGTCTCCTCACATGCGGGAATTCTGAAAACGATCCGTCTTCTCTCGATCCTGCAGAGCCAGGCTGAGTGCTGCCAGCGTCCTGTTCGCTTGCTTTCCCTGGCGTGACACTGAAGGTTCAAGTCTGCATGCTGTCTCCCAAGCCAGAGTCACGCTGACTTTCTGCACGTGCCCACTAGCTTCGTGCAAAGGCTCCCTCTTGCCACTATCAGGGGTGCTCAATGGGGGCTGGTCACAGGGTAGAAATATATGTAGGTGAGATGTGCAGAATGCTGGGGTACCCATGGGCCAGGAGGGGTTCTGCAGATAAGAAGACCCCAACAGGTCATTGGCAGGCTTCCTGATAGTCTGCGGAGCAATCGGTAGGATCCCTACTCCTCTGACGCCATCTGAGAGCCCTGACTGCTGTTCTCTCTGCCGCCTCCTGGCTCCCAGGGAGGCAGCACACCTCGGGGCCTGAGATGGGAAGGCAGTAGGCCTTTCTGGCAGCAGCCGCACAGCTGGAGCAGCCAGGCACTTACCCGCAGGCTTTCGGGAGAAAACTCCGGCTGAGAAGCTTGCTCTTGGTACTAGGCTGTGTCACCTTGGGGAGGGGTGACACAGATAAAGTGAACTACTCCCCTTACTCTCTTTAATGTGTCCAAAGGTTTTTTTCCTCTTTAATCTAGCAGTGTGCTAGAAATTCTCCGCTAGACTCATGGACTTCCATAATTCCCTCTTGCCTGTGGGTGATTGTCTAAATTGGTATTCTTTGGGGGGAGGTGGTGGAAAACGCTGATTTTGCCATCTTGATGGCATCACTCCAATTATCCCTGTGGACGTGCAGCGTAGATGGTCTCTTCGCTCTGTCCTCTCAGCCTGGAGAGTCCTTGTGCCCTTAGAGCTAGCCTGTCGGTTCCTAAAAGTCCTGTTTGGGTTTTGTTTGGAATTGCATTCCATGCACAGACCAACCTGGGGAGAACTAACATTTTTAGGCGACTGTCTGCCAATCATTAACATAATTGTTCTCTTCATTTATTTAGGCCTTATTTTTTAAATACAGTTTTAAAACGTTTCCCATATAAGCCTGAAGAGGTGACTCCTGAGTAAAGTCCAGAGTGGAAGAGCAGGCAGCTACTGGCACCTGTTTGCCCAGCAGAACAATGTTACTGGAGGCATTTCTTGGGATTTAGGGGAGTCAGTACAGGGATCGAGAGGCCGAGAACTTGGACTTATTTTCCAGGATGCTTTTATGTACAAAGGCAGTATTTGTAAGAAAAAGTATTGTAGAAAATTGAGGAACTGATAAAAGACACTCACCCCAGCCTTAATATAAATAGGAGAAAATATCCAACCAAGGACACAGAGCAGAAATGGAGCCTGAAATCAAAAAGAAAAACATCAGGGTCCCACACAGGCCGAGCTCTTCAATGTCATCATTTATTGGGCAGAGGAGCAGCGTTAAAAAGGCAACCCTCGGAGAGAAAGAGGTATCCATTCGGTATGCACACATGAACAGAGAGGTGAACTCACTGTCCGCTTTGAGCCTAGCGAAGGCATCACTACTGGGGGCCTTCGAATAACAGCCCAACTGTAAACTCTTCCGTCCAGTGAATGGAACTTACAGGCACTTGATCTTTGCCTCCAAAGGGGTGCATTCTTAATCGTAGGGGTGGTTCACTGAGCCAAATTTCAAGGTATTTATTATTAATTTACTGTTTTCCTACTTCCCGATAGGAATAAATATAAAAGACAGCTTAAAAAGAAAAAAAATCAGAAACCATTCAGAGAACTGGGAGAGAGACTATACCATTTCATACATGTTATTGGTATTGAGTAAAAAGTTGGGTCTGGCTTTCTTTACAAAGAAGGGGTAAGGTAAACTGAATATGTGATGGAGACGCTAGTAAATTCTGAGAGGAAATGACTAAAGTCCGGGTGGCTTACTCGGTTTGGAGCTGATTGCTATATGTGTCCCCTATTTCTGTAGTCCATCAGAGGGAAGTGTGACTCGGAAAACAGGGAGCTTTCTGATTTATCCAGAAGAAGTCAGATGACAACAGGCTAGTTGACAGAAGACTAATGCATACACTTACAGTTTAGGTGAGCAATTCTATGTCCCACAACAAATGTATCCCACAGATCAAGCAGATAATCCACTTTGTAAGTTTTATAGTTAAAATCTGGTATCCTTAAGGAGATTAATGAGGAGTTCTGTGGTAACTAGTTGAACATCTCATTGAGCTCAGGTGAGCCCATTCTCAATATACCCTGCAAATATGTGCATACAGATGTATATACACATGTATATTCACACACACACACACACACACACACACACACACACAGATAGACAGGGCCCGGCACAAATAACGCCCCTCTTCATTACAAAATCATAGGCATGTGATTCTGTAACATGACAATATCACACTCCAGCACACCACATGACATTTTAGGTGAGATGTTCAAGTTAAAACTATAAATTATCACACCCATATTATTGCCCTACCAACCACACTGAACCAGGCATTACTTCTGCCGGACACATTTCTTTTTTAGCTGTCTTTTAAACTTCATTATATGTGTGTGTATGTATACACATGTACATGTATAGGTATTTAAATATCAATATGATCTTTCCTCTACATGACTACTCTCCTAAAACACTACATTTTGTTTAGTGTATGCCACAGTCCCTGAGAGCTAAAGATTCTCTGTCTCTTCATTAATTTACCAAGAAGATAAGAAACCAGCACAGTTTTTTGAGAAACTGAAAATGTGGTCCCTTTCTTCCATGGCTCCTCTTTGTGTCTCCTCAGGGTTGGAGGTGAGTTTCTGTGTCTGAGTTTTATCGGGACCGTGGTAACGGCCACCTGCTACAGGGCGAATGACTTACATTCCACTCGAAGGCCCCGATGACGACCCCCGACGTCGCGGCTGTCGCGGCCAGGCCCATTAAGTGGGCCGTGCCGGTGTTGGAGGCAAAAAGGGACGCACCTGTCTGGGAATCAAAAGGCAGTTCCATGTCAGAACTTCTGGTCCAAGTCCAAGAACTAATTTCACAAATGTCAACTCAAACTGAATTATACAATTTTTCAAAAGGGTTATTCCCTGGCCGTAATTCCCATTCGTGTTTCTTCTACATGAACCTTAACCACAAATTAGAAGCTGAGGGAAGAGGGAGAAGGTGAAAGAGGAGGAACAGCCTCTTACGTAGCCGCCCCCCACGTGCCCACCGGCTCACTGGTGATTCCCCGACGCAGACACGTTCGCAGGAGTTAACTCCATCATTGTTTGGAAATCATTTAAAAATATTAACATTTTAACTGGTCATCTATAACGGACTGGTTGAAATACATGAAAACAATGAAATACAATGTAGCATAAAAAAAGAATAAAGGAGCTCTGTTAAGTAATAAAAATAAAAAACTTTACAATATAATCTCATTACAATTTATATGTGTACATTACACCTGTGCACATATATGTTTATACACGCACAGGAGAGATTCTGGAGATATACGTGTGTGTATGTATACACACAAACATACACATGTATACACATACATATATGACAGGGTACTAATTAGGGCTGAGATTATGGGTACAGGGATGGAATTTGGAGAAAAATTTGAGGTCTACACTTGGGCTGTAACTTTTAATTTTTTTTACAACCAACATCTGTTACTTAAAAAAAAAATCCCAGATGTATTTAAAATGAACAAAATCCCTTCTAAACCAATAATAGCTTTTTAACTGAGTGGAGACAACCACTCCATTAAACCAAAAATCCAAGTACTATGCTGCTGAAAAGAGACACATTTAAAACCAAATTATCAAGACAGGCTTAAAATATGAAAGCCTTTTAGGTACAAACAAACAAACACAGCACTGACAATATTAACATATGATAAAATAGCACTTGGTACCAAAGCATTAAACGGGAGGTTTTGTTGTTGAAACTATGAAAGGTAAGTGCACTCATGCGACACTGTCGAGCACGCGCAGGCACCAAGCATCTTTGCGGCAACAAACACAAACGTGCGGCGGAAAAACCTCAGAAGAGGCACATAACCAGTGCTCAGGTAAGGGTGGTCGTCTTCACCTGTGGGACGTGCACTGCGCTCATGACACCACCGCACACTCACACACAGCCTACGCTGCCCAATTACGCGGCGAACACAGCGTGAGGCGTCCCATGACGCACTGCCGTGCAGCCGTGCACGAACGCGGGGTGCGGCAAGAGTGGCCACAGCTGCTCGTGTGGGAAATAATACTGGACTGGCCAAAAGGTCCGTTTATTTTTTCCATAAAGTGGAAGACGTGTTTTTCATTTTCACCAACTTTACTGATTTGGACATTTTGAATATATTGGCTATCTGCCGCTATTGGCTTCTAGTAGCTAGGGGCCAGGAGTGCTGCTAAATATCTCCCAATGCATAAGACAGCCCCACAGCAAAGAATTATTTGGCCAAAATGTCAATAGTGCCAAGAACCTTCACAAACCATTTTTGACACGTTTGATCAGTCACAGCAGCTTCTCCACAACGGCACAAATCTGTTTCTGCATTTCAGTTGTGTTTTTACCTTGACTGAAAGAATAAAGCATAATATGCCAAAAATGTTACGTATCGTCTTCCAACTCCAATATTAAAATGGCTGCACAAAAATTCACCAATTTTTGATTTTTTTAAATGCATGCTAATATGACAGCTATCATAATACAATCTAACAAAATTGTTTTGAATGAAGTTAAAGACAACTAAGCACTATTAGAGCCATTGTACGGACAAAACTAAACAAACTTTTTGGCCAAACTAATATAATAATTAACAAGTAATAATACTGTCATAAACTCTGTTTCATGTACTCACGACTGTAAACCTGCTTTTGCCCACCTGGTATAAAATATCTACCTACCTACATTAATACAGGAAGACATTAATACAGTATTAAAGGTAGTTTAAAAAGTCACCATCCATGAATACAATAACTATTATGAATGTTCACTGCTACCTGTGTGCCAGGCAGCAGCCTAGGGAAACGTTAGTGAGTAAAATAGACAAAAATCCTTGCCGTCATGACAATAACATTCTTTTGGCAAGAAGAAAATAAACAAAATAAATTGGAGGGTTATTTTCTAGCTTAATAAAAAGGAAGGAGGGACAATGAATAGGAAGTGCTGAGCACCTGGGCAGTTGGGACAGACTGACTGTCTGGGAGGAGCCCTGAGGAACGCCAGGGGAGGAAGCAAGCCTTGAGCCGTGTGGAGAGAAGCCTTCCGGTAGGAGAAGCAGCAGGGGCAAAGGCCCTGAGGCAGGAGCACAGCAGACTGATCAAGGACACTGGCTAGGACTGCGGACAGGAGTCCCTAGAGGGGGGGTAAGACAGGTAAGGAGGGGCAGGTCACCCGTGGCCTAACACAGGCCATTATAAGCAGTGGGGTTTTCACTCTGGGTGACGGGGGCCCCCAGAGGGTTCTAAGCATAGAAATGACAGGGTCTGACTCAAGCCTTAACTGGCTCCCTGCTTTGTTGAGACTAGAAATAGAAGAGCAGGGGTGGAAGGAGGGCCCAGAAAAGAGGCTGTTATCACTACTCCAAGGAAGAGACAACGGCAGTCTAGACCTGGAGGCAGAGCTGATGAGAAGTGGTCAGATTTCAAACACATTTCCCCCCCTGGTGGACTGGATGTTGGGTGTGAGAGAGAATAAAGAGTCTAATATGACTCCAGGTTCATCAAGCTGCGCCCCAGAAGGACAGAGCTGCCATTCAGGAGACAGGAAGCTGGTAGGAGAAACAGACTTGTAGAGGCAAGTCCAGGGCTCCTTTCGGACTTGGTCAGTTGGAGATACCTGAGAGGCCTGTCCAGTGCAGGCGGCACCCAGGTGGCCGGGCCCACGACTCTGGAGTCAAGGGAGAGATCTGGGAAGCGTTAGCATGTAATTGGCATTTAATGCCATAAGGCTAGAGGGGGTTGCCACGTGTGTGAGTAAGCGGAGGGGAGAGGTCAGGCGCTGGCCCTGGGGAGCTCCAGCTCCCCAGCCAAGGAAGCCAAGGAGATGGGAGAGAATCACCCAGGGAGAATGAGGCCGCGTGGCTGGGGAAGTGGCAGGAAAGGAGGGAGAGCTGGGTGGCGAAACGGGGAGGGAGGGAGCACTGGGAGTTCCAGAGGCTCCCCATGGCCAGGCCGGGTGCAAAGAGGACCGAGAACTGACTACAAGGATACGCCATGTACAGTTTAAAAGGGAAGGAAGGAAAAGAACCAGTCACGTGGAGGACCCTGGCAAGAGCAACTGATATCCATCAAACACCTGCTGACTGAACAAAAATACAAAAGAAAAGAGAAATTTGGAGTGGCAGAAGTATTCTCTATTTCAATTTCCTTTAATGATACCACAACATATTTTGCTCACTAAGCAATAACCCTATTAATGAGAACAGGGGTCACAGTGCAGAAACCAGTAAGTCGTAACACATGGCATAAGGCGGGGAGACCAAGGTGGGGGCCAAGTCATCTTCGCGCTGTCTGAAAGCCACTGCGAGTGCCACAGCGATGCACGGTAACATGGGCGGCAGACGGCCGCTTTTCTGGGGACAGAATGGAGGACTTCAAAGCCTGAGGGTGGTTCAGGTAAGAGACTGGGGGACTCGTAGCCCAGGAAGAGATCGTGTTGCCAGAATTCTCTGCTGAAGAATAAACCAAGGGAGGAGGGCCGCTGCAAATACTGCTTTGCCACATTCAATTTCTAAATCAGGTTTACAAAAAAAAAAAAGAAGATTCAAAGATAAATCAGAGAGCTGTACCTCTGAGTTGCCTACTCCACCTCCAAATACTTCTCCAACAACCTCACCTCTGTGAGACCTTTCCAGTCCTGCACCCGAGGCTGGCCCTGCCCCTCCTGTTAGACCCACTGCACCGCAACGCACTGTGTGATTCACGTGAGGCGTGTCTAACTCCCACTCTAGGCTGTGTGGTTCCAGAGGTCAGTGCCATTTCCTTGTACACACTGGCTTTACCGGGACAGGAAAAGTTCCCTAACCTGGTGAAGAAAAGAGACATGCAAGTCCTGTACGGGCAGGGTGTCTCAAGCATGTTTCAGTAACCAAATAAATGGTTATTGAACTAAACTGAGTTAAATGGAAACATTTAGGTAACAAAGTACTTTAAGAGTTAAAGGAACTACCAATGGAGTGGCTTTCCTGCCTTAAAAACATCAGATTATTTTGCGTATAAGGCACCTAAATCAAAGTAACAAACGAGTTAACGTGTAGCCCCCAGTGGACCACCACACTCACCAGCCACCACGCTAGGTCCCGGCCGGCCAGGAAGAAGTCTTCTACCGTTCCCCGGCTGCTCGATACAATCGCCTTGAAGAAACCCAGGAAAACAAACAAACAAACGAATGACAGTGAGATACGGAGACCAAACTGCTACCGAGACAGGTCTCTTATGGGCTCCCAGATCCTCTTTCCCCTTCTCTGTTTTTCAGGAACAGAAGCCCACACACCCTGAGTGAGAGGAGGGCTTGTGGCTGCTGAGCTGGCACCACAGTCTCTCCCAGCTCTGACGTTGCGTGGGGATGTCCACCTCTACATTCTCGTGAAAATAATACTGCTTTATTTTTTCCAACTAGTGAACTAGCGCCACAGTTCCGGGCAGAGCCTCAGAGACAGGAGGTTCAGTGACTGCGTGCATCGGTCAGGAACGACAGATCCGAAGGTGCGCCTGGCTCCTTCTAGGACAGCGGTCACACCACCATCACTCTTGTGTCTTTCAAAGGGGGTCCTCTCCACTCGGGGTCCCCAGCTCTGATTCCCAGAGCCTGGCATAGTCAAAAGACAGTACTGGCTGGGGATTTCCTGGATTGGCCACGACTAGCACCACTTAAGGATGACAGCCTGTGGATGGAAATGTTTTTCCGTGGGAAGAGTGAACTTACTATACTACCACCATCTGAGGTATCTGCATTATAATGGGGTCCCCTCACATCATAAAGCCTTAAACTCAAGAAACAACTCTCTGTCAGTTACATTACGTTAGTCTCAGTTCTACTGTTCAATAAATATTTAGCAAGAGCCTACTATGTGCAGAACCTGACCTTTTCTAGAGAAGATATCAGTCGTACGTAGATAGAGGTGTGTTAAAACTTTTAAAAGAAATTCACAAAATATTCTAAGATGAACACACTCATCCTCTTTCCATTACAGAAAGAACCAGACAGGAAGAAGAGGAGATTCTGGGAAGGATGGGCCTTAAGCCCACGTCTCCGCCCCTTCTCTTCTCCGCTCTCTGTCCGGAATTACACAACCACAGCAGAGAGCTTTGTGTGGCGGAAGGTGCATCCAATACCTTCTCAAATTTCTTGGCAGAGGATAATCAGAAAGAAAACAAGCAATAAAAAGTCTAAGTTCTTCCCCTGCAGAGTCCTGGTCAAGACGGCAGAGCAGGTAAACGCTGTGCTCGCCTCCCCGAAGACCACAACAAGAAGCTGTCCTTCCCCAAAGCCCCAGGACCAGAGCCTGCCCAGGAGGGAACGGCCCTTGTCCCTGGGGAAGCGTCAGCCAGTGTCATGGTACCATTGTCCCTCGGCTAAGCTGCCAGCCGTCAGGCCTCTGCCTGGCCTGCTTCACCAAAAAGAAGTAGCTGGTAACAATGCCACCATTCACTAACTAGTGGCAGACTTGTCACTCCGCATGGTCCCCACCCAGCTAAGCTTTCATGCACGTGTGATCTTTAATTGGGGGCACGTCGACAGGTCACAAGCGGGACCTTGGCCGTGCAGATCAGGCCCTTCGCAGTGTGACCACTGGACACTTTTCAGGGCTTACAGTGAGTCGTCACGCTGCTGGTGGGCAGAGAGAGCAGTGGAGCCACGGTCTCCATCCTCTGAAGGGAATTCTGTACCAGAAGAGAGAATACAGGCCCTTTATTCCAAATGTAAAAAAGAGATCTGACGTGTTTCTACAGATCATTTAAACAAACAAAAAGAACTGGCCTCAGTTGTGAGAAACATCCTTTCTAGGTAGCCAGGTAGCCTTGGGTCGGTTACAGGCAGCAGCTGACCTTGGCCTGCATCAGAGCCCCTCCCAAGAGCAACCAGAGCCAACATACCTGGTGGCCACTTCAGACCAAAACGAGCACCACCAGATTAGACCCACAGAGGCCTACCCAAAGAGTGGTCTCAGCAAGCCCCAAAGCCTGCTGGGGCAAATCCGACTCCACGAGGTCAGCCTTGTAGGGCAGCTTGTACGCTGTGGTCATGACCAGGTACTCACAGCCACTCAGTCTAAAGGTCAATGCCACCCACCAATGTGCCAACAGCCATCAAGGCTCACCTGCGACAGGAGGGCACACACAACCCACAGAAGGGACACGCCTGGGGCACACAGGTCAGGTAATCAGGGAAACCGCACCACTGGGCCCACAGGTCACCTACTACATAAGGCCACTTGGTGAAGACTGGGAGACACAGCAGACCTACCTAATGAATGGCTTGGGGAAATGTGGACAGGTACATGCCAAAAAATGAAACTAGACCCCCATCTTACACCACATTTGAGAATAAACTCAACATGGATTAAAGACCTAAGTGTAAGACCTGAAACCATAAACCCCTAGAAGAAAGCATAGGTGGTAAGCTCTGGCAGAGCTCATTTGTTGTGACATATCTGCTCGGGCAAGGGAAGCAAAAGAAAGAATGGACAAACGAGACTACATTGAAGTAAAAAGGGCATGGCAAAGGACACCGCTCACGAGACGAAAGGATGACCTAATGGCCGGGAGAAGATATTTGCCCATGTTACATCCAGAAAGGGGCTATTCCTGAAATTTATAAAGAACTCATACAACTTAACACCACCCCCACCCACAAAACAATCCAATTAAAAAATGGGCAGAGGGCCCTGGCTGGTGTAGCTCAGCGGATTGAGCGAGGGCCTGCGAACTAAACTGTTCAATTCCCAGTCAGGGCACATGCCTGGGTTGCAGGCCAGTTCCCAGCAGGGGATGCATGAAAGGCAACCCTACATTGATATTTCTCTCCCTCTCTCCTTCCCTCTCTCCTTCCCTTCCCCTCTAAAGATAAATAAATAAAATCTTAAAAAAAATGGGCAGAGGACCCGAACAGACATTTCTCCAAGGAGAACATACAGATGGCCCACAGACATATGAAAAGATGCTCAGTGTCGCTCATCATCACAGAAATGTTAAGTTGAAACCACAAAGAGGTATCGCCTCACACCCGTCCGAATGGCTGGCATCAGTGTTGGCGAGGCTGTGAGGACAGGGAGCCTTTCTGGTGGGACTGAAAATTGGTTCAGCCACTATGAGAGACATTTAGAGGTTCCTAAAAAATTGAAAACAGGACTACCTTATGACCCAGCAATTCTACCTCTTGCTATTTATTTGAAAAAATTCAAAACACTAATTCAAGAAAAAGCACATCCTTATGTTCACCGGAGCATTACTGACAATAGCCAAGATGTGGAAGCAACCTAAGGGTCCATCAGTACCCCACTACGTAAAGAAGATGCGGTGTACACATACAATGGAATATTACTCAGCCATAAAAACAATGAAACCTTACCATTTGTGACATCAAAGATGGACCTAGAAGGAATTATGCTAAGTGATGTGAAACGCAAGACAGAGAAAGACAAATACTGTATGATTTCATTTATACATAGAATCTAAAGAACAAAAACAAATAAACAAAACAGAGACAGACTCATGGATACAGAGAAAGAACCTGATGCTTTGCAGGTGGGAGGGGGGTTGCAGAGCTGCGTGAACAGGGTGAAGGGATTAAAAAGTACAAGTTGGTAGTACAATCGTAATAACTATATATGGTGCCAGCTGGGCACTAGGCTTACAGAAGGGATCGCTTCCTAAATTATATAATATTCTAACCACTATGGTGTACACCAGGAACTAATATAAAACAATATTGAATTTCAACTGTAATTGAAAAATAACAAAGAGAAGTTTTTCCCATTTAACACTGTGCCAGAGCCAAGGCACCAGCAGCCAAGGCATCAGCGAAAAAGACCGACTCCCCGCTCCTCCCCAGCTCCCTGCGGATGCTCAGCCGACAGAAGCTGATGAATGCACAGAAAGAGTCCTGAGTGTGCCAATGCAGGCAATTCCGTTCACTGAGAAAAGGGTGGTTGGTTTAATAACTGGAAGCACAGAAAGCTGAACTCCTCCATCACTTCACATATAAAAGTAAATCCCAGACATTTTAGAGACATTTAAATGTCAAAAACTATAAAATATTAGAAGAAAACTTAGAGTAATATTTGTACAAACTTAGAGTGGGGAAAAGCCAACCAGGAAATCTAGAAGATGTAAAGGAAAAGGGAGATAGTTGACTTCTTCTAAGTGAACAAAGATTCAAATGACCACAAGGCACCATTAATAGAGTCTGGACCGGTGGTTCTCAACCAGGGTGGTTTTTGTCCCATCCCTCCAGGGGGCAATGCCTGCAGAGCATTTTGGTTGTGAATGGGTATGGTCAGGGATACTTTTAGGAACTGTGTAGCATACAATAAGAAATTAACTGGTCCCAAATGTCACTTGTGCTGAGGCTGAGAAACCAGCCTAGACAAATCATAGCTTGGAAAAAACACATCAGCAATTCAAATGACGGACAAGTTTATAACAACAGTCAAAAAACGTGCAAATAAACTGGCTATTCACCGAAGAGGAAAACCAATGGAAAAGATGCCCAGCCTCGCTAGGAGCCCAGCCAGTGCAAATCAGAGCCACAGCAAGAGGCCCCTATTCCCCCATCAGACCGGCCAATCACACAAGCAGCAATGAGCACGGCTGGTGAGGAGGGCTTGGGGAAAAGGGCGTGCCTATATGCTGCTTGTGAGGTGCACATTTTAATACGTTTTGTTGTCTGCCACTTAATAATACCTACTACAATTTTAAGTAAAACATAGCCTTCTGACCCAGTGATTCCAACTTTGGAATCCACACCACACAGATTAAAAGCACCGACACATTAAAAACTGAAAAACCGCTGCCCCGGCAGTTACCTAAGTGTCAATCACTGGAGAAAAGCAGAGCAGCACACGCAATGGCACGTGACGGTCATGCAGCTAATAAAACAGGCACTAGAGCTCTCTGTTGACCCGGAGGACTCTCTCCGCCATTTAGCAAGTGAAAAAAGGCAAGCTGCAGAATAATGTATGAATATGATCGCAGTTTTTGTAAAGACAAAGACACGGAAACTCTACGTTTGTGTCCATAGGTTTGCATAAGCACTGAGGACGGGGAGGAAGGCTACACAGTCCATGGTCACCTCGGAGGGATGGGAATGGACAGGGAAGACTAGTAACTTATTCTTCAGATATTTACACATCTTTTCACTTCTTACAATAAGTATGTTATACTTTCCTAGTTAAAAACAATATATGGTTTATAAAAAGAACCAAAGGAAAGATAATAATATATGGGAGGAAAAAAAAGATCAAAGCCTTCTGGATAACTGTGCATATTTTATGGCTCCAACAAGAACAGAAGGAACAGCAGGTTTCCTTTGGAAGTGACCAGATGGCTTACTAGAACTCTGACCTTGGCCAGACCTGGGCCCCATCTGGGCTAGGAAGAAAGCTAGGTGGGGCTTCTCAATTCAGTAACAGAAACTGGGGAAAAGATCCCCAAACAAGAACTAATCAGAGCCCCTGCCTCAGCCACCTAGAAGGATGTTTCTCACAACTGAGGCCAGTTCTTTTTGTTTGTTTAAATGATCTGTAGAAACACGTCAGATCTCTTTTTTACATTTGGAATAAAGGGCCTGTATTCTCTCTTCTGGTACAAAATTCCCTTCAGAGGATGGAGACCGTGGCTCCACTGCTCTCTCTGCCCACCAGCAGCGTGACGACTCACTGTAAGCCCTGAAAAGTGTCCAGTGGTCACACTGCGAAGGGCCTGATCTGCACGGCCAAGGTCCCGCTTGTGACCTGTCGACGTGCCCCCAATTAAAGATCACATGTGCATGAAAGCTTAGCTGGGTGGGGACCATGCGGAGTGACAAGTCTGCCACTAGTTAGTGAATGGTGGCATTGTTACCAGCTGCTTCTTTTTGGTGAAGCAGGCCAGGCAGAGGCCTGACGGCTGGCAGCTTAGCCGAGGGACAATGGTACCATGACACCAGCTGACGCTTTCACACCAATCTGACCTTTCCCTGGCACAAGGGCCACCCCTCCTGGGCAGGGTCTGGTCCTGGGGATTATGGTGAAGGACAGCTTTTTGAGCACCGACATGCTGAGCTTTAGTGAGTGAATGGCGTTAAGAGAGAGACAGTCTCTACCTTATTAAGATAACCTTGTAACAGAAGACAAACTCTAAGCTCTTTATTCAAGTTTAAAGAGGACATGTAAGATCCCTAAGTTATATGTGTGTGGCCTTTGAGGTCTTGCTAGCAAGGCAAACATGGTTGAGCTCCTAAGTCAGCTCTCCTCCTAAGGCAGCTCTAGGTTCGAATCTGAACTCCACCATTTCCTGGTTGTTACTTAACTTCTTTGAACCTCAGTTTCCCCACCTGTGAAACTGGAGGAGCTAATGGGACGTTCACACTACAGTTGTGAGGCTGTGACACGGAAGACCTCACCATTGGCACCTGTCATTGTCACCACCATCATCATGATGACCATAATGACTGCATTAACTGCTGCCTAGACTCCATGTAGTGGGCACAGAGGAATTTGACCCAGGTGTTTATCTGGGGCGGGGAGGGGAGGTGGGTTTGGTGACGTACAGCTCAGCTGCTGAGAACTTGAACTTACCCTTGCCTGGAAGGGTGGAAAGTAACGAGGCAAAGGGATGGCAGAGAGGTCTGGGCTGTGCACAAGCAGGGGCGGGGATGAGAGGGTACGGCAGGTGGAGGTGGGGACCAGGCGACTGGCAGGGAGGGTCAGAGGCGGCCCGGTGCCCAGGGCCCTGCCCTCCCCTGTGGAGCCCGTCGTACCCACATTCCGATGCCGAGGACCAACAGGAGGTACAAAACCATCACCAGGATGTCCACCGCGTTGTTGACACCGGAGTCCACAGCACTCCAGTTAGAGGCGATGCCAGACCAGGGAAAGTACATGGCTGGGTGTCCAGGCGAGCGGAGCTGGGCGGGCTCTGCTGGAAGCGGCAACGGCTTCGACTTTGACTTCCGGCTTCGACTCTGGGGGCCGCAGGGCATCCTGGGAATGATCGCGGGGCAGCCTGGGAGTTCCTGGACGGCCTGGGGCGTTGCGTCACCGGGTTCGCACCAAGCAGCACCTGCTTCGCTCCTTCAGGGTTGCGCTGTTTGCCGCACGTCTTCACGGCCAGTCCAGGCACAGCGCCCTCGTTCTGGGTCGCTTCATCCCAGGCTAAGAGCGGGTCCAGGCTGGGGCTGGCGTGAAGCTGCCCAGGCGGGATCAGTAACTGACTTTCCGAGCCATTATGGGACCCTGGGGCAAAAGCGAGAGACCAGTAACGCTGCGCCGGTCTTTATTCATAATTTTGATGTTTTGCTCCTTGTGGAATTTTGGCATTACTTTAGATTTATTAAAATATTACATTAGAATATTATCTCCCTCGAGTCCTGAGTTTTTTTGGTGCCTCTCTAAATTCTGCCCATAGAAAAATGCCCCACTCGGCTCACCCTGGTCACGGACCCTTTGCACCAACCGATCACAGAGGGTCCTCAGCTTTTCGCAGTTTGACTTTTACTGGTGAATTTTCAATCTAAGCGGAGCAGTTACTCTCCTTGGTGTGTTTCTCTGCTAAATTGTAGTTTTGGAAATGTAGGTCAATAATGCTAATGCTTATAATTATAGCTAATACTTATAGAGCTCTTGCTAGGTGCCGGGCCTCCTCCTGTGCACTTCGCATATACGAACACATTTGATTCTACGAATTAACCAGTTAGTCTGCGAGGCAGGGAGGCTGCTCCTTGTGGCCAGTCAGAGGTCTACGGTGTCCTGAGCGGAGTTCTATAGTGCTAGTTTAGTTCAGTGCTGTCTGGAAGACGTCCAGTATGAGTTATGCATTATTTTATCTTTCTAGCTTTATTGAGACATCACTGACCAATAAAAATTGTACATATTTAAGGTGCACAACCTGATGTTTTGGTGTATGGAATGTATTGTGAAATAATCACCGTATCAAGCTAATGAACATGTCAATTACTTCAGTTACCACTGTGTGTGTGTGGTGAGAACACTCGAGATCTACCCTCTTGGCAAATGTTAAGTGTATGACACATTATTATTAACCCTAGTCACCACCCTGTACGTCAGGTCTCTAGGACTTTCTCATCTTATTACTGAAAGGTTGTACCCTTTGATCAATATCTCCTGCCTCCACCTGACCCCTAGCTTCTGGTAACCCCCATTCTACAGCCTGTTATTATGAGTTCAGTTTTTTTAAAAAAGATTTAACATTCAGTACGATATTTTAAAAATATTGCATGGTGAGATCACACAATGTTTGTCTTTCTGTGTCTGGTTGATTTCACTTAGCATAATGTCCTCTACGTTCACCCATGTCTTTGCAAAATTATGTATGCTGGTATGTACATACCTCACATTTCTTCATTCATTCATCTGTCCATAAGCACCTAAGTTGTTTTTATATCTTGGCTACTGTAAGTAATGCTGCGATGAATGTCGGGGTGTAGATGCCACTTTGCAATAGAGATTTTATTTCCTTCGAATGTACACTCAGAAGTGGGATTGCTGGGGCAAACGGTAGTTCTGCTTCCAGTGTTCTGGGACCCTCCATGCTATTTTTCAGAGTGGCTGTGCCGATTTACACCCCAACCAACAGTGCACCAGCGTCCTCACCAGCACTCGTGTTGTGACTCACTGAGCGTGGCCCTCCGAACCGGAGGCCTTGATGTGCATTGCCTTGATGGTTAGTGATATTGAGCAGCCTTTCATACACCCATTGGCCATTTGTATGTTTTCTTTGGAAAAATTTCTATTCAGGGTCTTTGCCCCATTTTAAAAATTGGGTTATTTCTGGGTTTTGTTGCTATTGAGTTATATGAGTTCTTTATACATTTTAGACAGCAACCTCTTACCGGGTGTGTTGTTTGCAAATATTTGGTTGGTTTTCTGTGAAGTGTATCACAGATACAATTGGATATTTTTCCGTAACCATGTTAAGAAAGTAAAGAAAATGGGTAAAATTAATTTGAGTAATACGTTTTATTTAACTAATATCTCCAAAATATTATCATTTCAGTATGTAATCAGTGTAAAAACTGTTGAGATATTTCATATTCTTTTTTTCTGTAGTAAGTCTTTGAAATCTGATGTGTATTTTACACATCTCGATTCTCATGCTGACTTCTCACCAGAAATACTTGATGTGTCCTTAAATTTAATCAAATGTACAGTTCAAAATGTAGATTCACAAACCAAGTTGTTTTAAACATACTTAAAAATTTTCCAGTAGCTAACTATGTTATCAACATTTTATTTTCCTTTAAGTCAATAACAAAACTGGTTCATCTTTTTAGAATAGATTTGACTTTGAAGCAAAAGTATATCAGTTTCAAAATTCTGTCTGTCCAAGTGAAGTCATCCGCTAGCCCTTGTGGTCCACTCAGTGTTATTAAGATTGACTTCAAAGAGGCCTTACACATTTAAAATGCATTTCCGAACTGGTCAATCTCACAAAGAGCTCTTTGGACTTTTCTGGTAGTTTTTGCCTCCAATTGCATAGCACAGCCAGTAACAATGAAAATCTTTGACGTATTGACTCCTGTTCGGAGAACACGCAAAATCATTATTATTGATTTGTATTATGAAGTTCCCATTTGAACCTAAATTCCTATGCTTGGCTAGCTAGGTTACAAATAAGCCTTTCCTTCTCTTTAACTTTAAATTTAGCTCATTTGTATATAGTACATATTCGTGAGAAACATAAGTGAGGCTGAATGCCCTCTACTGCCTTTGATTAGCGAATATTCAACAAGCATTCCTTTTGCTTCAGGAAAATCATAAAATACGTAAATTGTAACTGACATCACAGTAATTCTTTGTAAAATTTCCAATATTCAACCAGTGAGCATCGGCAAAAGCACACCATTGGATTCATCGCCTTCTACGTCTTCAGCAGTTTCATAGAATGGTGATTCATCTCCACGCACACGTACACACTGACCGATTTTAACAACTGTGTCCGCCCGCGACGCTTTCGTCAAGTCTGCCATAAAAACTAAGCACACGCATCTAAATATGTACCGCAGGGTGGGATAAAGCAATAGGGAAACATCAGTCTCCTGTTTTAAAATCCCACTCAGCCTGGCGTTCTGACCTAACGTAGCCGGAACACTATTTGCCATGATAAAAACTGTTGATATTTTTCCATATTCGCTGGAAAATCTTCGATAAATGTAAAGAAGGTTAAAAATAGGTATGCTACAAGTATAATCTTTTAGGTCATGAATTGGCAACATTTATTCATAGTTGGGTGTTCTTTGAGACAAAATGTTTTGAAATATTAATCGGGCGTGTTTCATGTCACTGTGCTCGACTGAGGCTAAAGAAAGGTACTCGAAAACTTTCCAATGTCGGGTCTATCCATTTTTAATATTGTTAGGAAGGGCTTGCATTCTGTGGAAAGTTGTTTTGAGACAATTGAAAAACTTTTGGCTTTTTGTAAAATATCTTTTTTGTAGCATTTTATCATAATTTTCTAATGAATTTCCATAACGGGAATACTTCCTTTTGTCATCTTTCCATCTAAATTGTTTTTCTTTTTGGTACAAGAATCCAAGCTGTTTTAGATAGAGCTGGCTGAAGTACAAACTCAAATTCTGTTAAAAATAATTACAATTTTTTGACATTTATTTCTGATTTCAGGCAACTAAATTTGTAATTTTTTTTTATCACTGAGAGCAACTTTGTAAAAATCAAATTCATGCTGTAGTCGTTGAAAATTCCTCTTAATATTGTTCACTTAGTTATCTTTAATTAGTTTTACAGTTTCACACACCCAACTAGTACTTCTACCATACAGAGCATGATGAGTGGACACTGTGTCCTTTAGACAAGTGACCCCTTTGTTGCTGTGAAGTGACCCCTTTTTACCTAGCAATGCCCTTTGCTCTGAAATCCATTTTTCTTCCTCCCTCCCTTCCTTTCCTCCCACTTTCTTTCATTTCACCCATCTCCCCACACCCCTTCCCTGTGGCAACCATCAGCTTGTTCTCTGTATCTATGGATCTGTTTCTGTTTTTTTTTTTTTATTTTTTAAAGATTCCATATAGAAGTGAAATCACATGATACTTGTCTTTCTCTCTCTGACTGATTTACTTTGCAAATAGCTTCTAGGTCCATCCATGTTGTCACAAATGGCAAGATTTCAGTCTTTTTCACAGCAGAGTAACGTTCCACTCTATGTACACACCGCATCTTCATCTAGCCGACTATCCACGGGCACTCAGGTTGCTTCCATATCTTGCCTATTGTGAGCAATGTTGCAGCGAATATAGAGGAGCATATATATTTTTTGGATTAGTGTTTTGTTTTCTTTGGATAAATACCCAGAAGTGAGATTTCTGGGTTGTATGGCAATTTTTTTTTGAGGAATCTCCACATTGTTTTCCATATATTTATATTTAAAGTATATTTAGGATTTCCAGCATATAGTTGGGTCTTGAGTGTTTATTAATCAGATAATCTCTATTTGAAGCACTGATGCGGTAGCGTGTAAATATGCCATCACACTATTTAATTTCTAGTTTCCCATGTTTTTTTGTCATTCTTTTGTATTAATTAGTCGTGTCTGTGTGAACTTTCACACCTTCACTTTATTTCCTTTGCTGGCTTATTAGCTGTGACACTGTTGTGTTATTTCAGTGGTTGCTTCAGGGCTCATAGTAACCACCTTTAACTTAACGCCATCTGCCTTCCGAGTGGTACCATTTCCCTTCACGTAAAGAGCTTCCCAATAGTACTCTCCATTTCTCCCCTCTCGGCCTCTGTGGTATTGTTACCATACATTGTTACATTATCCTTTAAAGAGGTTTAAATAATTTTAAAAAGTCTTTATATTTACTCTCATAGTTACTAGATATACAGGACTTGAAATGGTTATAGATAAAGCCTATATATTTCTTAAAATTTATGTACTACATACAGTTGAAAATAATAGATAAAATTCTAATAGTCTTTATGTATTATAAACATATTCCTTTATTATTAGAAAAAATACATAATTATGAGTATAGAAACACATATATTAAGGCATCGTTTTTACCCGTTTGCTGGGGAGTGGGCGGAGCCCTGCACATGGCCTCCCAGGGTGTGGAATGCTGCCTCTCCCCAGCTGGTGGGTGTGGTTGCCCAGCTGGACGCTTACATTAACTCCCACTGCAGGAAGACTTGAGAATAGATGTCCCAGTGATTCCTACTTTCTTTTTTAATTAAAACAATTTAATTTTGGGCTGGCCACACATTAACTTGTTAAATAAAACTCTTTTTATTTTGAATTTTAATTTTCTGAGCCCTTTGGGGATACAGAACACTCATAACCTACCTAGCTCAGAAAGATTGGATTCTTCCTCTGCACCCCATCACAAGGCCCTGGGGACAAGGAAACAAGCTGTTCCTAGGTTGGCCCTCTTCTGGCAATCACGCCACCTGGTGGCAACTTTTCTATACATCACCGCGAGCCTGGGTTAGATTTGGTGGTCTCTGGCTCCCTCCAGCGGTGAAACGTTGCAGCCTGGTGTTTTGTGATTGACCATATTTTATTTGTGATGAAGTGATGTTTGGCACCGTGAGTATGTTTGCCTTTTACAAGGGAGCAGATTTGGGGGCTTGTTAGCTAAGGGGCCGGGGTAATCAACCTGTATCCATGTCCACAGGCTGTTGGGTACGGGCCAGGTTTGGGCTTCCTGGGAGGACATTAAGGCAAATGCCCCACCCCCCGCCCCCCACTCCCGCTGCGGCTGCCCCCCATCCCCCCAGGGCTCTATTCAGTATTCCTCCCAGGTCAGCGCCCAGAGTTACTTTCACCGTTTGGGGCTCCTGCATCTATCTCAGAAGATTTTCGAGGTGATTGTGAAGGCTGTAAGGGAGGCATCACAGTGTAGTCTTCCTCCAGATTTGCTGGCCAGCTGTGAAAGGATTTAGAAGAAAGGCTGGTTTGGAATTTTTAAAAAATACCTTCACCTTCAAAGACACAAGGCACCCTTCTCCCTTCTTTGTTGGGTTCTCCCCATCTCAGATCCTTTCACTCCATCTCACTGTATTTAATGATTTCATTCCGATTTTCTCCCAGCGGAGAGGGCGTCCACTGGGGCTGATCTAATAGCACACACCCCACTGTTACAGAACAGAGCCCGGGGTGGTACGATACACTACTACCGAAAGGACCCCCCACTAGGTTTGCTTGTCTGCTGCCAGAGGAAAGACGTCTCTCAATGCCAGAGATTTGTGAAAAGGAAAATAAATGTTTATTTAAAGCTATACAGACTTAAAGTAGCGACTCAATGTCTTCATTAAAATACTAAAGTCTTTTAGGATACCCACAGATGCACACAGTCCTTCCTTCTCCCTCTGCTGAGTCTGGGGTACCGCATCTCAGGAAAAGAAGCAGAAGTCCGTGATTCAGGCTCCTGGCACCATCAGCTGTGTCGCTGCCATGACCTCCAGTTAATCCAAAGTCATGTGGCACCTTCTCATGGCCCACCAGCAAGAATCCTTTCACCTCTTTTCTTCCAGGCAAAGTCTCTCCTGCTTCCTAAGCCACATGGCAAAAGGGAGCACCCCAAAGCCGTGTGGCACACGGTCCTCACACGGTCCTCACTCTCACCAAAGCTGAGTGGTTCTCTTTCCAATGGCTGCCGCGTCTGGTTTTAAATTCCAGGGCCAATCTTCCTCTGCAGCCCCATTTCAGACTCCTCCTACAATCGGTTACACCTGCCAGCATTCCTGTATGCTTCCAGCTTTACTGGGCTGCCATAGTGAGTGTGGGCAGGCATGGCCCTATGTCCTGGAGCCAATCATCTCCAGGCTCTCACACAGGCTCTGTAACCAGGGCGAGCTGCCCCCAGTTACATCTTGGGTGCGAGTCACTTCCATCCCCCGGCTCAAAGCATGGCCACAGCTATTTAACGTGTCTATGAAACCAGTTAAAGGTTATAGATATGTTAAAGGACCATGCCAGAGGTCAGCTGCAAAGCTGTTGCTGTACAACACAGCTCTGAATGGCCCTGCTCCATGTGTCCCGTCCCTCAGCTCAGACTTGTGGGGGTGAGGACATCCTATATATTTTTCTAATATTTCCTGGACACTTTGAGTTCTGGACCCCATTCCAAATCCCTATTTGGGGGCCCC
>PVKM010010884.1:0-34143 GCA_004027735.1 Carollia perspicillata
GGGATGAAGCAAGACAACGGAGCTTTGTGGGGATCACTGTGGAGCACACAGACTGGTGGCTGGAAGTGCTGTGAACCCAGCTCCGCACTAGGGTAAGGCCAGGGAGGTGGGCTGAAAGGCAGCACCTACGGATGTGCCGTAGACGGCAGGGAGCAATCTGTGAGCGAGGCAGGCTGGCAGACAGGGTTTCTGCGTTGTTGGCAGTCTGCAGTTGCGGGTCTCCGCTGGCTGAGAGAGAACGCACTCATCACAGATACTGGGAACAGGGTGGGTTTGGCCAGCCTGGAACACAGCGTGGGCTCTTCTGTCTCAGAACGTCTTGCAAACTTCCAAGTCAGGAGGAAGTCATCTCATTCAAAGATGAGCAATAATTTAAAAGAAACTGGTATACCAACTTAATAACAGAGAGAGAGAGAGAGAGAGAGAGAGAGAGAGAAGAGGAGAGAAAGAGAGGGAAGAGACAAAAAGGCTACCATGGAGCAAATGATAAATACAAGCAAATATTGATACATTATCTCAAAACTTAAAAAATACACACTGAAACCATCATCTCTATAAGAGAGCACAGAGCTCAGGGAAAATCGGGCAAGGCAAGGCAACAGAAGGAGGCGAAACATAAGTGTGTAGAGACCAGAAAAGCAAAGGAGAGGGGAATAGCGCCCCCCTGCGTGGGGCAAGTGCTGCTGAGCGCCCTGCTCGGTGCTGCTCCCCGCAGGCCCAGGCGTGTGCCCCAACCCCAGTACAGGGCGGTGGGGCTCCCCGGCTGCACTGCTGGTGTCTGTTATCAGTCATCGCCGTCTTTACGAGCACTATAAGGAAGCATGGAGACAAACGATGCATCCCGTTCAAGTCACAAACAGAAGCAAATCTAAGAACAAAATAAAGTTAATCAAATGAAAAGAAAAACTTTATTTTGAAAAGCCAGAGTGGAACTAATAAATAAAAGCAAGAGTCAGTTCTTTGGGGAAAAAATACTAAATAAAAATAAACTGTTACCAATATAATCACAGGAAAAATAAAAACACAAATTCACCAAATACAGAACAATATTGGGGATATAATTATAGAAATGTAGAAAATAAAAATAATAAAATAGGATATTGCTTAATTGTAGGCAAATACGTAAGAAAACTTGGATGAAACCATTTTTTTCCTGAGAGAATACAAATGAAAAAAATGACCTGTAGTCCTGGCTGGTGTGGCTCAGTGGATTGAGCGCAGGCCTGCAAACCAAAGGGTCGCCAGTTTGATTCCCAGTCAGGGCACATGCCTGGGTTGCAGGCCAGGTCCCCAGTGGGGGGCGTGTGAGAGGCAACCACACACTGATGTTTCTCTCCCTTTCTCCTTCTGTTCCCCTCTCTCTAAAAACAAATAAATCTTTTAAAAAATGACCTCTAACAGGATCCAACAGTCCTACTTCTGAGTTCAGATCCAAAAGAAATAAAATTGGTATTTTGAAGAGACGTATTCACTCCTGTGTCATTTGCAGCATTGTAGCGTGTAACAATAGCTAAGATAGGGGAAAACCTAAGTATCAGATGAGTGGATAAAAAGTGTGATGCGTATATATGTATATATATAATATTATATATGAAAATTATTTAGTCCTAAATAAAAAGGAAGTCCTGCTATTTGCAAGAACATGAATGAAACTAGAGGACATTACACTAAGTGAAATAAGCCACAGAGAGAAAGACAAATAATGTATGAGCTCACTTATCTGTGGAACACAGAAGAAGAGGGAGAAGAAGAAGGAAGAAGAACAAGAACAAGAACAAGAATGAGGACTCAGGGACAGAGGAGAGTGTGGTTGTCAGGGGCTGGGGAGTGGGAGACAGAGAGAGATGCTGGTCTAAGGAGGCAAATCTTCATTTAGAAGATGGATACATTCTGGGACTCTAATGTACAGAACGGCAATTATAGTTAATGACACGGATTTGTATTCTTGAAATTTGCTAAGAAAGCAGAACTTGAGTTTCTCACCACACACACGGTGATGGACATGTCAGCGAACTCCGTGGTGGTAACCATTTCACACATATGTATGTGTGTACAATCATCACATTGTGCACTTTAAATCTATACAATTGTATTTGTCAATTATATATCAATAAAGCTGAGAAAATAAGCTCAAAAGAGAGAAACATCTAAAGATGATGGGACAACAGAAATGTAAATACCTGAGTTGAGTCAAGCATTACAGACATCACAAGACACTCACTGTCTGTGAGGACAGACTCCAGGCACTAACAGTTTGTTCATGTTTTCCTGTATTGATTGACCTTCGCTAAGTCCAAGGAAAACAAGTAGAAGGCTTTCTCAGAGTTAGAGGGAGGAATAAATAAGACAAGGGAGCCCAAAGCATATGACTTTGACAAGGCAGACGGACATGAGTACAGAGAAAGGGGACTGGAAGAAGCTGACTCGGAGGCAGACCAAAACCATCTGTACCCTAGAGCCACAGTCCAGAATCGAGTCGTCCCACTGCGAGACTCCTTTGAACACACTCCTTCTTCCTCTACCAGCTGTGATCACCCCATCCTCTTCCCCTTTTCAATGACGGGGGACTACTGCGCACCATTGGTTAACTGGCCCTGCAGCTGGGTAACCTCCTTCATGAGAACAAGGCCCACATCTCTGCTGTCCAACATCGCGTGCCCATCGTGTGCTAACCTGACACCGAGCCAGCCATTACTTGTTTGCTGAATGAATGAATGGGCAAGCTCGACGTTTTGGACAAGAAGTAGAGAACAATAAGGAACGTGGCTGCAGAGACCTCAGATTCTGGCTCAAGGAGGAATTACAGAGGTGAAACACCCTCTTGAGAATGGGCCAACTACTTTCGACTGAAAGATGCAGTGAGAACTTGCCGTCTTCCTGGGAACCGGTCGAGTCTGCTGAGAGGCTGGAGGGACGGGATGGAGGACAATCTACGTTTCACAACGCAGTCATTAGCATGAAAAGAAGTAAGGTTCTATGCCTTGACTTCACAAGCACATGTGGGGAGATCTGGACTAACCCAATATCACACGTAAAGGGAAAAAAACCCCAGACTTCGAGTTCTTGGTAAACAGCAAGCTCCAGATGAGTGACCAGTAAGATGTGGCCATCTGAGTTGAGAGAGGATGCACGGGTCAGTTCTACAATTTTCAGTGACGACCGTGACAGCCTTGAATCGCTCTGGGCTGTCAGACCATTGTGTGGCTTCCCTCTCTGAGCACTACACTTTAATGAGTAAAGCATTAAATTTGAGCATATTCAGAAGAGCAGGCCCCAGGATGATGAAGATATTGAAGAGCAGGTCCTGTGAGGAACAGTTTGAGGAACGGTGGCCATTCTGCTCAGGGAGGGAGACTGAAAAGAGGCAGGACAGCTGGCGCTGAGAACCCGAAGGGCTGTCCAGGGGAAGAGGCTTCAGTCTCCTGCCAAACGACCCGAGGGCAGGACTCGCACTGACAGGAGTTTGCTACGGGCAGACAGGCTTCCGCTCAGGGCAACTGAGGAGTCTCTGTTCTTGGAGGAGGGAGAGCTGCCTCGGCAGCTGGGGAGCACCCGGTCACGGGGTGCCCAGCCCAGGCAGCGTGACTGCAAGGCTGGACACGGCCCCAAGGGCTACGCTGACTTTTAAATTCTCTCCCAGCACCGAAACCCTGTGATCCACGGGCCTTTTGACTCCTGTGTTCATTGTGAGGATCATTTGAGATTGATTTTGTGAAGGCACTTTGTAAACACTGAAGTGTTTTACAAATATGAGGTGTTGTTACTACTTTCTCATCACCTTGGAAGACCTCTGTTCCGTCCAGACTGCCATTTTCTCTGTTTATCTCTAATTTCTCTTCAACTTCAGACAGATTTTTGATTTATAAACATCAAATTTAATAGTGTTATGACTATCCCCTGTCTGGGATTTCAAACGTCCACAATGCTTCATAAATAATAAATGGTTCTTCGTTTTTCACTAATGAGGCAAAGGGCCTGTATTTGGCATGCCAATCACGGTTCTGGTCCTGTGGCAGAAAGGGACAGGGCAGCTAAGTTACCACACACCGCCTTATGGGACAGAACGCAGGAAGTCAATGGCATTCTCACAAAAATGTGTGTAACAAAAAGTGTCCACATTAATAAACAAACACATGAATAAATTAGCCTCAGAGTCTATGCAGATGCAATCTGACTTCTTTATCCAGAGTGACCTCTGGTGGCCCATCAACTCCCCGGCCACAAGAGTAGCTATTATTGATGGCATGGCTTACTTGTTGCCAAGTAGCACAACTCAGAAAAACTAAGTGCCAGATAAATAAAGTTCCAATTCTCTTTTCAGGTGTTCAAAATATGTTCTCCACCAAACCCTCGTGTCATCTCTAACCAGTAATGACTTGACAGTTTTGAAATATTTCTTCTCATGGTTCTGCCCCCTTCAGGAGATTGTTTAACAGAGAGTAACTGGGGGAGCTGGAAGACAGAGAACTGGGTGTAGACTCTCCTAAAAGGCAGTTAACTACTAAGCTACGAAGCAACCCTAAAACCCAGGCATGTGTTCTCAAAACTGTTTATTTTATCCTCTGGCTGAGTTAATCCAGGTCAGAAGGGGGATTCAGAGGCTGAGATTTCTACAAGGCAATAGACAAAAAGGACCCTCAGATAAGGAGAAATATATTCGTTGGATACACTTCTCTCTTGATGCTATGTGTCATTAGGAAGAAGACAGATTTTTAAGAGAAGCTTTTAGTTTTCCCTCTGTATTCCATCTAACACATTCTGTGTTTATTTCCTGTTAATGAGGCTTAACTTTTAATGCAGGCTATGCTGGTCCACATGAAGGTGATGTCTGTGAAATCTATTAAATACTTTTACATATTGTGATTACAGTTCTCTAATAATGAGTATTCCGGGAAACCCCCACAGGGCTTTAAAAGTCAGGAGGAGGCAGGAATAAATAAATCATTGACTAACCTCTTATGCTTACTGTCGGCATCCCCAATCCATCTTAGCTGGAAAAGGTAAGACAATGGGGCCTGTCTTCAGTGGGTCACCTCATCGCATGGTCGCCCTCAGATTAACCTGTGCTGGAAGGACCAGCTCCGATTGAGCACCTGACCTTCGTAGGTCTAAGGGGGGCCTCCTGGTGTTTGATAGATGCTCATGATCTACCAGCATTAGGAAGGGGGAATGCAGAACCACTGCAGTAATGCATTCTACATGTTACCTCGACGTGGACACAAGTAAAATATATTCTTTTCGTGGAGCAGAGGGCGGATCTTTGAGGAACCTGGGCTTCAACAACGACAAATCCACTGTTCCTCAGGGCTAGGACACACCTTGATTCCCGTAGCTGGCGTCGATCCCAGAGCCGTCCCAGGAGTCCACAGCACTGTCCACGCTGGGCACGGTGGAGGGGTACACGTCGGGGAGTTTGCCCGGCTTCTGCACGGGGGAGGGCTCCTCCTCTGCATCTCCCAGGTCACTCAGGTGGCTGGGGACGGGGAATTTCTTGGGACTTGATGCTGACTGAGCTTTAAAGACAGGAAAGCAGTTTGAGTATCAGAATAAATCCAAATAAAAAGATATCAAACACTCCCTAGCTAGAGCCATTTTCCTAGAAATACACACATAGACATCTGCACATGCTTTCTGGGACAGAAAGGCACAGGAAATTCTTAACTGTGGCTCTCAACCCACTCACCATCTGTCTGTTTCTTAATTTTCAAGGTGACAGTCTCTCCTGCCATCTGTAACAAATGGATGGCTTCACTCAGAGGCTTCCCTTTCAGGCTGCTGCTGTTGATGGCTAGGATTCGGTCTCCGATGTGGATTGCTCCAGTTCTGAAACACCAAGCGGGAACAGGAACGGTAGAAACAATGCCTGTGTGCTACTGAGTATCCATTCCCGGCCAGACTTTAGATATTCATAATGGTAAAGACTTGGCAAGAGTCTCCAGAAGCCACTACTAGCTGTCTCCTGGGCAATGTTACCAGACAATTGCATCTGTTGTGAATTACTTTTTAGTTTCCAATAAAAGTTGAAAAATTGTTTTAATTAGTATTTAAAGTGGGCTTGTGTGCTTGTGAAATTCCAAGAAAGCTGAGTCACTTGGTAACTCTCTTAAAAATCCCAAGGAAACAAACAATGGTGGACACTAAATGTAGTGATGTTTAGCACGGGGCATTTCTTCTTTTTTTGAGCCTAAATGTTGAACACAATCGTCCCAGCTCACAGGAAGTGATGATCAGAGATGGGGAGTAAGTACCCCAGACCCTGGTGTAGCAGGGCCCCCTGCTGGTGGTTCCAAGGATCAAAAAAGGCTGCTATCAGGAATCCCTGACAGTCATGCACCGCCTAACAATGGAAATGTGTTCTGAGAAATGTGTCATCAGGCGATTTCATGGTCTTGTGAACATCACAGACTGCACTTACACAAACCTAGATGGTATAGCCTCCCACACCCAGGCTGCATGGTATAGGAGGAAGAAGAAGTGCTCGTAAGCTCTAAGCCTGCACAGCCTGTTACTGTACAAAACAACACACAATCAAACCGAGCACAAGAGAAAGTGGTGCCATCAAGAGACTCCGTGAACACGCGACGTATGAGGCTGCCGCCAGCATAACACAATGTAGTGTTTTACAGCAAGCGTTTTTATATAAGTAGAAAGAGTACACTCTGAAATAACAATAAATAGTACAGTACACTAACTACATAAACCAGTAACATAGTCATCAATGATCAATTATTAGGTACTGTACGCAACTGTCTGTATGTGCTATATTTTCACACGACTGGCAGCACGGTAGGTGTGTTTACACAGCCTCACCGCAGACATGTGAGTAATGCATTGTGACACCATGTTTAACCAGCCACGAGTCACTAGGTGGTAGGAATTTTTTTTATGGGACTGCTGTGGTGTAGGTGGTGGTCATTACGTGGTGTGTGACTGTAGTGATGGGTTTGAATCCAACTCTGCCACCTGCCAGCTGTGGGTCCTGAGGACCTTATTTTGACCCCTCTGGGTGTCAGTTTCCTTATCACTACAATGGGGGGGTGGGTAATCATCGTACAGGGCAGACCTGAAGATTACACAGGAAAACATATGTAAAGGGCCTAGTAGGTTATTTGACATGTGAAAAAGAAAATTAATTGATTGATCAATAAACTAATAAACCTTTGGCCTTTCTCCTCCTCTTCCCATCCTCGCCCAATTCCGAACTAGCAGACTGGAATTTATGATTCCGGTGCTCAGCATACCTACCTTAGTTTGGAAGCGCTGGGTGTGGAAGGAGCAGACGTACAGCAGCCCACTCAGGGATGGTGAAATAGTCAGAGCTCTCTCTCTGAAGGCTGCAGAGTGGGAGGCCCACGTGCCAGCCCCCTCTGCACTGCTCACTAACTACACGACGTGAAGGGACCAGCCTAGCCCACAGGGCTGCGTGTGACTGACAGCCGGGGCTGTGGGCGGCGCTGCTGGGCAGCAGAAGCAGCTCTGGGTCATGCAGCTCGTGAGGGGCTGCTCAACAAGTCCACCAATGCGTGAACTCTCAAATAATTTTTCCCCCTGAAAAAAGATCACTTCATTCCCTCACAAAGCATCTCCGGTTTATGAAAGACCTACATCGGAAGCCATATAACACCTGACCAGTAGCTTGCCAAATTAGATAAATATTAATCTTTTCTTGTTTTCTCCCTAACAGAGATCCCTAGCACAGAAAGATGCCTGGAGAATACCATATTGTCGCTGTCTCTGTTAATATCACAATATGAAATGCCTATAGGACCACCTTTTTGAGTGGCCTCAGGGCCCTCATCTGGCAGATGAAGATGTTGGATGAGATGACTTCTAAGGCACCTTGCAGCTCCAAACTTCTGCAATGCTACATCTCGATTGTGAGGATGCTTGTCCTCAAGTGTGAGCATGAATGACGTGTGTGTGTGTGTTTGTGAGCGAGGTTACTGAAGTGCGGATCTGGCTGTGATGTGTGGAGTACCCTCCCCACAACCTGTGTCGGGGAGATGCAGTTTAATGGGAGGATGGGGTTGCACGCTAATGAAAACAGTTTGCCAAAGGAATAGGCGGGCATTCCGAACTGCAAGATATTACTAAGATATTACACTTTGTTTCCCAAAATATTTAAAGATAACGGCTGCGTCGTCCTCTCCTGAAAACACGGCAGCCCTGGCCAGTGCCTGTCAGGCTACAGGCTCAGTAAACGTTTGCTGAATTGAAGTGGACAAGCCTGTTAACCTCCCTGACCTTCAGCCTCCTTATTTCAAGGTGGACACAATACAAATCTACCTCCAGTCAGTTGTGGTCAGTTTATACATTTCTAGAGACTAATGTCAATGCTAAGCCCACAGCACCTTTCGCTGCCAATAAGATGCCCCTCAAAGTCACGTTGGGGCGATGGCTGAGAGTTCTTAAGCTCTAAAGTCACCCTTTTGTGCAGATTTGAAAAAATCAGCAAATAAACCGAGCAGGAGAGAAGAGCCCATTTTTGTGCGGCTGTGAGGAAGGAAACCCATCTCAGACACAGGTCACTGTAACGGCTCCTTCACATTGTTACCTTTCGGCTAATCCCCCTTTAGTGAGGCTTGAAATGATGATAGGATCAAATGGCTCTTCAGTTCCTGAAATCGTGATGCCGAGGGGCCCCCCATAGCGCTTAAGCTCCACGGTGTAAATAATTGCTCCGGAACTTTCTTGTTCGTCTGCAATAAATGCCAAGGAATCATAATTGGTTTCTTTGGGGAAAAAAAACAAAGCAATAAGGCATATATATTCAGACGTAAAATAAGAAATTCAGAACATCATCATCAGAGCATTATGTCTCAGGAAATAACTATTTTGGGAAGTAGCGTTTCCTTAATAGGATATTACACGCTAACAGGGAGACAGTAGGCGGCTCCCTGCCTAACGACTTACAGTTCAGATCTGAGAGTGGCCCGCCCAGCTGGCACAGCAGGCCCTTCGCACCGTGCCCACGCCCGGCACAGTGCGTGCCCAGCATTTGGTAAGTGTGCCATCAATACCCGTGGGACGAACACAGGGCCGAGGGGGCCGCGTGGGAGGAGAGAGTCGTGCCGTGATGACGAGGTCAGGCCACACGACTCCTGCTTTCAGGCCTCACGAGTAAGCTAACTGTCAGCACAGAAAAGTGGGTCTTACCCAGGGTCGGGGCACACTCTAACACACACGTGGTTAAGTGGAACTGAGGGAGGTTGGACTGGAAATCTAGAACCCCTTACGTATCATTCCACCGGTTATGTCTTAGAATGTAAATCCTGTTGATGAATTCATGGACATTAAAACAGAGGTTTGAACGATCATCTCTCCTCTTCCTGAGAGTAAAAGCCCTGTAACTTATGTTTCTATGCCACGTACCAGGCTGCCACGCCATCATAACTTAATTTTCGCTAATTTTTTACTCTTTGTAAACTTTCTTTTTATTGTTGGCACTATTGCAAGCATCCCCATTTCCCTCGTTGCCCACTTCCACCCAGACCCCGCTCCCTCTCCCCTCTGGCCATCACCACACTGTTGTCTGTGTCTGTGGGTTTTTGGCTAATCTCTTAATTTTCTGTTTGTTACTTAACATCAGCCTGAGGAAGTGTAAGTGTGGTCTGCCTACAGCATTGGTCTGAGACACGTCATGGGATGCCTTCAATAAGGGTGGATGTTCTGACAGTGTCCAGGTTGCAGATATGAAGGCTCACAGTCTTATTTGCTAATGGCATGCTGAAGGATTTTGAGCATTTCTTGTTTCATTCCTCAGGCCCAGGAGCTACAAATGGCTAAGGAGCTTTTTTACGTCTACGCCTAAGGATGCGATGAAACGGTCTAGTAGCTACTTTAACAAAAGAGCCAGCATTTACAGTCAGTCAGACTGCGCCACGGTGAAGCAGGAGCGCAGTCCCATTTCTGCAAGTCCCGAGGGTCACACCATCTTCCCATTCCAACCTAATCTTCTAAATTCTTCCTTACTGCATGTCTTTTTAAAAGCACTTTTCTGACATCTTTCACCTTGCACACGTCACTCCTTGTGCACAGACATCTTTCTTGCCCCACAGGATGTCTACTGCAACTTTACAACGTGGCTCAGAGGTCTTGTCTTTCAGGGAGGTTTCCTGGCTCCCTGGCTGGAGCTAGAGGCCTTTGAGCTCCCGGAGCTCCTATGCATTCTTCTAGTGTTTCTCGCCTTTTTCTTTCAATTCTTGCTTCTGCCCCCAACAAGGAGAAAAATTGAATGAAAATTCTTCCTGACAAGAGGAATATGAAGGAATAAGATTCACTCAGGTAGGGCTGAGCTTTGGAGGGCCACTAACCATTATAATGTAATATCTAAGATTCCTTACTCTCTGAGAACTGGCTTTTGTCCCCATCCACTGAGAAGGCATGTTCTAGCATGTTCTTTTCACTAGATGTTTTAATTATCTGTCTACTTGTCTCCTCCATTAGAATAAGATCACCTTGAAAACAAAGATGTTTATCTTCGCATCCCCAGTGCCTGGAACTACGTCTGGTACCAAGGACACTTCAGCAGATGCCTGAACAAATGAATAATGGGTGTGAGGGATTGACTGTGGGGGGTCATCAGGGTTGGGGTAAACAATGGGGAAAAAGGCAGGGCAATTGTAACTAAACAACAATAAATTAAAAAAAAACAACAACACTGTCTCTACCTTTGACTGTCTACTGACATTCTCATGGATAGGAATAACTGGAATATTAACCTCCAGTGGATTCTCCATCCTATATTCTACCATGAAACTAAGCCTAAATAAAAGGTTTTATACCCCCCAAAAAATAAATAAAAAGGATGCATGAACATTAACGTTAGCATGCAGTCACTGGTTCTGAGACAGGAGAATTGCCTAGGAAAATTCCCGGGCAGCTGGAATGGGGAAACTGAGACAAGAAAATTAAACAAGGCCAAACAGTTTGAGCAACTTATAGCCAGCTGGTAAATCACCAGACCTTATCTCCCCTAACCAAGGATGCTTGAGAGCAAATGGTTTATACCTCTCCTCCCTAACCTGAGAATGCATAGCCTGCCAGGCCATTAACAACAGGCCTCTGGGGAAGAGAGGAATGCTAATGCAAATGCAGAGATAACCCCTGAACAACTGTAGCGATCTTGGGAGGCAGCTACACAGCTCCCCTTCAGGCTCCCTCTCCCCTTGGCCCCAAGGGAAAGGGCGAGTCTGAGCTCCCCTAGGACCTTCCCCCTCGCCAACTCCCACGTTTCTGCTATATAAACTTGCTTCGGGAGGCTCACGGGGAAGGTGGATGTTAGGGTTTCTACCCACCATCTTCTCAGAGTGCTGGCCTCTGGTATTAATAAAAATGTCATCGCAATCCAATCCCCGGTTCTGCTCTCTGGCTCAGTGTGGACTCAGCTCGGTGGCCCTCTGGCTTCAGGTCCAAGGGCAGAACTCTCCGAGAGAGCTTTGCGGTCATCCTCCCTGCTACCCCAAGGTCTAGTTTCCTTCTCCAAAGCGAGGCAAACCCAATCTGGCTCATTCAGAGTGTGAGAATGAGACCTGGGCTGCCGCTGTGGGAACCAGCACACACAGAATACCCTCCTTTCCCGGCCCCAGGAGTGGCTGAGCCAGCTTCAGGCTGCACCTCCGCTTCCCGCTGCCTTCTGGGGCTTTGGCTCAACGGGCATGCTGAGAGGCTGTGCAGTTCAGCAGCAGGGCGGTAACTGCCCATGCGGCTCTGGCCATGTCGGAGGTGGAAGCACTCCAAGACACCCTCTCCTTGGGGCTGCTCCAGCTTAGAAAGCAGCAACTGGAGTGTTTAACCAGAACAGAAACTTTCTGAAAAGGAAAAATGCAGGATCACCAGTAAAATGCAAAGTGAGTCTAACCAGATGGTAACGATATTATAAACAGCTTTTATATTACAACAGAAGGTTTACAACTATTAGTGAAAGTCATGAGAGGGGGCCAGCCTACTTGTTTGTTCTGCTTAGCTCTAGTTAAGAAAATGAATGGGACCACGGAACAGATGCAAAATGGCAGTGTTACTTATGGGCAATGTTATTTTCGGGCTTCTTGAGCGCAGCCTGTTTAACAAAATGAACACTATCTGGCTTGAATCCATAACGGCAGCTGCTTCTGCGGCCGAATAGGAGGCTTGGATTTGCAAGAGAGCCTTCGGAATGCATAAATGCACAGGTCAATCAAAGTTCATTTCAATGGAAAGTGATGGAATGCATTTCAGAGTTATGGCTACATTTCTTGGAGGGGGACAGGCCTGTGTAAACAAACCGCTTAGAACAGCTTCCTTACTGTTACGTGGTCTAAGCAGAACCTTAGAAGTTACCGGGTATCTGGGACAGATTTGGAAGCCTCCATTTTTCTCTTCCTACAATTCCTCCAAATTCTCTACTGTTTTTGCTTCAGGGTTCCTTTTCAGATCTCCAAACTCTCCCTTCTGCATTTACATCGGACCTAGGTGCGATCAAGGCAAAACAATAGAGGCTATTTCAAGAGAGTTACTGGATCTTTGTGGGGCTTGGGATTGGGGAATAGCCATTGTTTTGGAGCCTGGGATCCGGGCAGGAACCCTTTGGCTGTAATTCATTTACGTTTCTGTGGTAATGAAAGATAGAAAATGCAAAGGCTCCTGAAGGCAGCATGGTCTCTGAATACAGAGGGAGGGAAATCACCACAATCAAGTGTTCCGAAAGATCTGGCCACGGTGAAATACAGCTAAAATTAGCTTTAATAACACCATAATAATGACTGCTGATCATTAGCATTCATTGGGCCTTATTAGGTGCCACACGTTATTGCTGAGTGCTTCAATTCATTACCTCCTTTGATCTGAAAACAGCCAGAGAAAGTAGGCATTAAATGGACATTTATACATGAGAAAGCTGATACTCGGAGAAGTTAATTTTCCTAAGTTTCCCAGCCTGTCCGTTGTGAAGCCCCTCTAGTGCTCTTACTCATTTTGTTCTCCTGCTTCCCCAGACTGGACCAGAAACAGTTGATTCAGACACTCTCAAATGTCTCATTCAATGCTTTAGTAAATGGTTGCAACCTGTGTTCCCTGACCAGCTACTATGGCCTCACTCGCCTGCTATAAGTCCTCCCCATTGACTTCCAGGATAAGTTCAAATGCCTTAACATCGTTTAGAAGGACCATAATAATCTGGCTTCAGCAGTTCTTCAGTCTCCTGCTTTGAGTCCTTACACACAGTTGTTGCTTCAGCTACATCTGCTACTAGGATGTGCCATACCCTCTGGCCTCCTGCTTGGTTCAGACCCTTCCCATGACTAATTCCAGCAATACCTCCCAGATAATTTCAAGACCAAGGTCGTCAGAAGCATTCCTTGAGCTCTCCAGGCATCAATGGCGGCCTCCACATTCTCTTAAGCGTTTCGTGCATACCCCTAGAACATCCACTGTGCTGTTAGTTATTGATTTTCTTCTGTTTTCCTTATAAAGGTGGTGACTGATTTACAGGCAGGCAGGGACTGTGTCCCTTTTCATCTAAGAACGAGCAGTCCTTAGCACAGTCCCTTTAACCTCACAGACACTAAATGAACGCTGACTGCATGAATGAATGAAAAAACAAAGACTAAACAACATCTGAAAACCATGCTTCCACTGCACTTTCTTTTGGGGATTTCTTTCAAAAGTGAGATAAAGCCTCTGGCACCACTCTGGGTTCTGTGCTAGGGAAGAGGCAAAGCCCTGTGGAGAAGCCCATTTGTGTGATTGACCAAGCTAAGCAGATCTCAGCTACCTTCCTTGCAGAGTGAAAAGGCCAAGCCAGGGGTGAGGTGCAAAGGCAGAGCAGTGAAACCAATGACGCTGAAAGATATGCTTAATACTCGTATTATGATTATCATAATGTTAGACACAGGGATGGCAGAGGAAAGGTCTAATGGGGAAAAAATGAGTGGAAGGAAAGCAACAACTGAAAGTAGGATCTGGCTCTTCCAGTGCTCAGTTGTTGCTGAAACTCCTCCCAGTGCACACACTCAGCCCGGCTTTGGAACTGCAGCCATTGCCACCTGGGAGCTCCAAACATGTTCACTCCTGGCTGGGCTTTTTCACTCTGCAAGGAAGGTAGCTGAGATCTGTTTAGCCTGGCAAATCATGCAAAGTTGGGCTCTCCAGAGCACTTTGCCTCTTCCCTTGCTCAGAACCCAAAGTGATCCTGGAGACCTTATCCCACTTTTGAAAGAAACTCCCAAAAGAAAGTGCCATCGAAGCCTGCTTGTACAGAGAGGGATGCAAATGTTGGCAACATAAAGTCAGTTGCTTGGGAAATAACAATGAGTAGAAACCTGGGCATATTTTAAAATGTGGGTTATATATTTGGACAGAATCATCCTTCCTGGTGGTACAGTTGGATGTAACTACCGATTTGTTTTTACTTTGGTTAGGAATCGTGAACACATTGCCTGACATAATCGTGAACTCCAGGTCTAGGTGGTTTGATCACAGGTGATTCCAAAAAGTGGACAATGACTCATTATTGGTTTGCATGAAATTATAAACAGCAGAAGCTCTCTCAACCAAGCTCCAATTCACCAATTCACTGGATTAATTGTGGCGCTCCAACCTCTGTGAAGTACATTGGCTGATGAATGGGAATGATCCGGATTAATTGGTTTCTCTCTAGCACCCCTGTGAATGTCTGCTCCTGCTACCTCTTGAGTTGTAAACTTAAAAATTTAGAGTTAATTACATTTATTCCCAAGCCTGTTTTGTCCCAGTTTTACTTGTTATTGTAACTATGTAATTTAATGAATCTTACATAACCCATGAAATATGAGTATAGTATTTCTATGAAAATAAAATCAAATGCTTGGAAAGATTCAATAAGGGGGATTCATTAGTAAGCATCTACTAATTAATTACGCAGAGGAAAAACCCAACAGCATTGGGGAAAATAAAAATCTAGATGGGGTAAACACTCTGATTGCTTTGAATTTTTAAAATTCTCACTATTAAAACAAACAAACAAAATAACTCCTACAAACAGAAATCACAAACTGTGTGTTACGGCTATGATTTAGGCAAACAAGTAAAAAGACTTGTAACTATAATCAGAATATTCTTATGAAAGGCCTTGGCTTCACCCATAAGACTGGCAACGTTTTAAATTAAATATTTATATTATGGATATAAATACACTTCCTATAAGTCCCCACATCAGCTGACTCTTTCAATCAATGGCCTTTGTCTAACTAGCTCTGGTCTTAGCATAGTCAGATAAATGGGCTTCTACTTCAGGGCCCCTCAGGGTGCAGTCCTTGGATGAGAGTAGCATCCATCCTGACGAAGTTTGTTAGAAATGCAGAATCCCATGACCCATTTGGGAACAGGCCCAAGAACTGTGTTTTTTAAAAAAATAATTTTTAGTTTTTTAATTATAGTTGATATACAATATAGATTAGTTTCAGGTGTACAACATAGTGATGAGACATTTATGTAACTTATGAAGCGGTCACTCCTATAATTCCAGTACCCGGCTGGCACCACACATGGCTATCACAGTATCACTGACTACATTCCCTAGGCTGTACTTTATACCCCCAAGGCTATTCTGTAACCACCAATCTGTATTAATCCTTCCCCCGTTCCCCCCACCCCCCCCACCTCTCTCCCCTCTGCTAAGCACCAAAATGTTCTCTGCATCTATCAGTTTGTTTCTGTTTTGCTTGTTTGTCTTTTTGTTTGTTTTTCAACAAGCCCTTCAGGACATTCTGAGGCCCACTGAAGTCTCAGAAGCATGGCTCCGGTGGGTTCCCATGTTGCCGGAGGCACTGAAAATGGATACAGCCCTTTTAGACAGAAACGTGCTACGAGACTCTTCACGGTGAGATTCCCATTTCAATCTGATCCAGCAAACTTACTTCTAGGAACATTTTCTAATGAAATAATTCACAGAGGAAAAGTTGAAGAAAGATATCTATGCATGAAGACATCCATGATTGTACCATCCATAAAAATAAATAATTAAAAGTGATCTAAGTGAGAAGAGAAGAATGGTAAATTATAGTCGGTAAATAAAAATGACATATATTAAGGGTTATAAAATTGTACTGTGTTTATAAAATTAAGTGAAATGTAACATGTGCTCGGATTATAATTATGTAATATAACCAATAACTTGAAAAGGACTTGTTCTGTTATATTAGGGTGGTACTGGGTGCTAATTCCATTTGCATCTTTAAAAATTATTTAAATACCAGTTGGAATAATGGTTATTTAATGACTCTATCTTAAGTATATCATTTAAAAGCATCATTACTTAAATACTCCACTTTCAATGCACATTTTAAAGACCCTTTTAACTATGTAAAACGCTGCCGCAGTGTCACTAGCCAGCTGTTTGTAAAACATTGAGATCTACTACTATCTTTTGTGACAGATGGGCAGTTAGAGAAATCAGTTTTAACTGAGGAGGCTATGAATACCTGAGTTATCCTCATCTTTGCGGATTTTGAGCTTCACCAAGTCTTCACACTGCTGGAGGATCTGAACCGCATCTTCCATGGAACAATTGTCCAGCCGAATGTTATCTATTGCAAGTAATTTATCCCCAAGTTCCAGGGTTCCAGTTCTGTTAACAAATGCAAAGCAACACATGAGTAACGATGAGCACTTCACCAGGCCGTTGAAGAGGCATTAAGCGTAATGTGGCATTATGGTAGTCTGTACAGGAGAAGAGGTTCTTCAACTGTTGAAACTGAATTTGATTGACAACCCCCCTTGTTTTCCAGTCTTATTTTGGATGGCTGCCATGACATTAAATTGCAGGGTGTTAAAAACAGTGTTTTCTTGTGCTGTCTTCTATTAGAACAGGATAATATTGTAAGGTTCCTAGGAAGGAAGGTAATGTCTCGGGTCTATAGCCAGATCCCTTAAACTTCTCCACATTGTTGTGTTACTCTTTTGATCCTTGGCAGCCTAGATACTGGGAGAGGGTGGAGGGAGGGAGGAAAGCCAAGGTGCGATGCACGTAGTGGAGGTCTGAGATGTGGTGCCTCTGCCGTTTCCACCTGCACGGGGAAACTCAGTGTGGCTGCGGTAGGAAGAAACCTATCTGGAGTGGGGTGTTTCCATGGAGAGTTTCATATTGGCAGTGGACCACTGAAGGTCTATTGAAGATTTTCCTACCATGAAATGAGAAAAAAAAATGAATGCATATGTGTTTGTGTGTGCATATACCGTGTGTGCATATGCTGTATGTGCATTGTTTCTGCTTTAATTTAGAAATGCCTCAGAATGAACCAGAAAATCCATTTTGCTCACCTGTGTGCCACACTGCCTTTCTTGATATCTGAAATGACAAGGGGGTCTCCTGGTTTTCTACTGGATGGTGCTATAAAAATGAAGACAGATAGAACAGTCACATCCTTATATCCATGATTCACCTACTACTATGCCTTTCCTGTTTTATAACAACTGTTAATGCCAGCACAGTTTGTATGTAAAGCAAAGATGACCAACAAATGAATTAGAAATGTGCCCAATACATCTTCCTGATGTAAAAACACCTTTACATTTTACATTACATACCTTCTACAATAAGGTAAAAATACCTTAAAGTATTCATAAACTTAAACACTAAAGTCAAGTTATTTTAAGGTTGTATTGCAAAAAGCAACTGAAGAGCTGCCCATCAGATTTAAATCTATTTTGGTCTGTGATGAGAGAGAGAGAGAGAGAGAGAGAGAGAGTGGGAGGAGGGAGGGAGGAAGAGAGAGAGAGAGAGAGAGATGAAGGGTGGGCGCTGTAACAAGAGAATATTAAAAGCCGCCGGGGCTCCTGTTAGGCTCCCTTCTCCCGCCTCTCTCAGCTCCTTTCAGGGCAGGGGGCACTGCCGTTCATGGAAATGCACTGTCTCACTCAAGGGTCTTGGGGTGGGGGGAGTGGATGAGAAGCATTGGTTTAAAGTTGTTTTTTCCCCCCCAGATGGAAATCTTTTGCTAGATATAGTATAAATCTTTAAACTTGGTTTACAAATTCATACCTAGAATGTTCTAAAATGTTTTGGAATATGACTATTTTATTTGATCGACAGTGGTAAATATTGGGTGTTAATTATATTTTATGCATATGCATAAAATAATCGTGCACAAATAACTTTTCTTGAGTTTACAGATAAAACTATTATCTGGCACAGTGGTCAGTTTTGAGCTTCATAAATTTTCTTAGAAATATTTCCATTTGATGAGAATGAAAACAAATTAGTAAGGAGCCTACTTAGAATTCATCTTAAAAATGAACTAGAGTCCAAGTAAGTACACAAATATCATCTTAATTTAAGAATTTAAAAATATCATTTAATTTAGGCTGATACTGAAAATTAACCACATCGACATTTGTAAAAAAAACAATTTGCTTCCAGGAGAAGATGTTTTGCCAACCTAAGCCTGTAGTGATCATTAAGAGGCCCCTAAAGTGAGATTTTCTTATAAACACTCTGATCACCCCATAATAATCATAGAACCATATCATAGCCCATAATCCCATCTGAATCCAGGAAAATGTTTATACACAAGAACAGATGGTTTAATATCTCAACATAACATGGAAAGGAAAAGCAAACACATATACCAATACCTTACCCACTATCTAAATTAGTCCACAGGAAGTGTTAATGGGGCTTCATTCAATCATTACTCTTGGCTTCTAGCAAGGAATGTAAAACATTCTATTCACTACAATTAATTCATAATTTATATCTCTACTCAATGATTTGAAATAATTTCTCTAGAGAAGTATAAACATCTAGCATTTTTACTCATGTCATATTTCAGCACAGCAAATTGTTCTGGGCATGGGCAAAAATAAAAACTTTGCTATTACCAGCAAGTATGACCTTTTAAGCATCTGCCAATGAATTTACACATTCATATTTACAAAAATGAATATTTTGCCAAGCAGAGGTAACCATCACAGAACACTCAATATTTCCCTTGGTTAAAAAAAAAAATCCCTGTTCCACTGAAATGGTCTGAAACAAAACAATAGTAGAAGCAAGAAAATACATTAAACCCATCTGTGTCTTCTTTGCAACAGGAAAAGAGCACGGTGACCTCTTGGACAAACTTACACCAATTTGCAGAAAGGTTTGAAACTTCCTATGGTCTACAGATAAGTGTGGTGGCCATTCTCACATTTGCTGGATCCCTCTCATTCTCCTTTAACCAAATCCATACCTGAGATTTGAAAGGTTCCTATCACTGGTTTGACAAAGTGGAACCCATAAGTGGGTCCAAATCTCAGTGAGTTCCTGACAGTGTCACCACTGAGACTACCAGGCACGGTAAATGCGGCGATGCATGCTTTAGGGACTTGGACACGGTTTGTTCACCCTGAGAAGATGTCACACACCAGCATGCTTTGTGTGGATTATGGTGCAGAAAAAAATTTAAATTAGTTGTTAGCCTATCAAAACTGCAGGTTTCCTATAAATGTATAGCTTCTTTAAAAAAAAATTGGAGGGGCAATATGGATGGTACACTGGTTACCAGGACTTGGCAGTCGGAGTGCTTGGGCTAAAACCCTGGCTCTCCCACTTATTAGCCACGAGTGCCTGAGCTTGCAGTCTTTAGGCTCCTTAGTTTCCTTGTCTGCAAAACGGGGAGGAAGACAACGATGGTGCTGATCTCATGGAATTTTTGCTGTACGATTGTTTTCACACATAAAGTGACTGAATCAGCGCATGTGGAATGAATTATGTAAGTGTTATGCTTGTCCAGCCACCCTGGACACACTTTCCCACTGCCCGCTTTGGATGGAGCCTTCCATCTCCCCTTTGTTCTCTTTTTAAAATGTTTTTCAAAAACAGTTCACATTCAATATTATTTTGTATTAGTTTCAGGTGTACAGCATAGTGGTTTCTTATTTTTTATGAAGTGTTTCCCTCAATATTTTCAGTACCCACCAGGCACCATAAATAGTTATTACAATATTATTGACTGTTTTTTCTAGGCTGGACTTTACATTCCTGTGGCTACTTTGTAACAATCTATCTGTACTTCTCACTCTCTTCCCGTTTTTTACCCAGCCCCCCAGTGCACCCCCTCCCCTGGAAATCATCAGTTTGTCGCTGTTCTCATAGGAAGGATCTCACTCACTAACTTGTCTCACTCCTGAGGGCTTCTGAGTTTGTCTTTGAGGGAGAATAGGCTAGCACTCAGTGGTTTGAATTTGATCAGCGTTCTCCACAGAATTATTTCTTTAACATGTAGTTATTGAACACCAACTATGAGCTAAGCACTTCTGCTTTGGGCACTGGCTATGAAACCCCAGAAAAGTTGGAGGAAAACGAGAGGCTGGGCTGGGTAGGGAAGAAATCGTTTTCTCTCTTCTGAGAAGTGAGTCCCACCGGGAAGGCCATACAGACATACCACGTGGGGAGGAGGTTACACTAAATGCGGAGAGTGCAGCTGAGAAAAGAAGGGCAATTAAAGGTTGTTAAGTTCTGAAAAAAAAAGAAAAAACAACCACAACCTTTTGAAATCTTGATATAAGTTGGGGCAACATACAGAGTTAAAAGTCTGACAGAAGAGCAAAATCCCATGTTATAGGATATATATAAAATTTAAAATACAGCCTTTTTCCCACTCATAGTTCATAACGTAACTTTAATTCAAACTCTTCACTTGTATCACCAATGTCAGTTGTTTTTATCGTTACTACAGATGCATGTTTTAAGTCATCCATAAGCTTTTTCAAAACTCATTGTCATGTCTTTGAAAGCTTGTTTGCGATCCCAAATCGCAGCTACCCATTTGCATAGCACTGTATGCTTCTCATGCTGCCCATAAGTACACATTCTTGATCCTCACAAGGCAACGACTTACTATATTATTTTTTATAATTTACTTTTTATTTATATAAAAATTACACATGTTTGCAATTTAAAGAGTTAAAATTCTAAAAGAGCAGCCCTTACTTTTTGCTTATCCAGGTGCAATCTTTAGATATTGATACATACCAGATGCTGCTTATATATTACTAAATAGCATACAACTACTAACCCTTATTTCCAGTGTTACTTATTTACTTTCTATTATAAAAAATGAGGAGTTTGTTTTCCGCCACCTCTATGCCACCATCATATTCGTGTATGTTTCTATTTTCATGAAGTGCCTTTTTTCCATCCCTTTACTTTCATTTCAGTCTGCGTATGTCTTTTGATCTAAAGTGAGTCTCTTATAGTCAGCATGTGTGAGGCTCTTGTTTTGTTATCTAGTCAGGCTCCATTTGTCTATTGATTGAAGCATTTAATCCATTTGCATTTAAAATAATTGTTGATAGATATGAATTTATTGGCATTTTATTATGAATTATTTTCTTCTTCTTCTTAGAGAAGACCCTTTAACATTTCTTGTAATACTGGTTTGGCGGTGATGAACGCTTTCAGCTTCTTCTTGTCTGAGAGCTGTTCATCTGTCCTTAGATTCTAAATGATTGCTTTGCTGGATCGAGTAATCTTGGTTGTAGGTCCTTGCTTTTCATCACTTTGAATACTTCTTGCCAATCCCTTCTGGCATGCAAAGTTTCTGTTGAGAAATCAGCTGACAGACTTATGGGAGCTCCCTTGTAGATAATCAACTGTTTTCTCTTTTTGTCTTTCACCTTTGGCATTTTAATTATGGCGAGTCTGGGCCTCTTCGGGTCCATCTTGTTTGGGATTCTCGCCCCCATGATGGGAATGTTGGCATGTCTGAAGTTGTCCCCGAGGCTCCTTATGTTGAACACTATCCTCATTTTTTTAATCCTGTTTTTTTAGCCATTTTGATTAGGTGATTTCTACTTCCTTATCTTCCAAATCTCTGATTTGATCCTCTGCTTCATCTACTCCATTATTGACGCCCTGTAATGTATTCTTCATTTCAGTCAGGACATTCTTCCAGTGCTTTCCAAATTATGGAGTTGCTGTTGAGAAGTCTGATGCCATTCTGATTATTTGATTATTATTTGTATTCTGATGCATTGCATAAAACCTTCCTCCTTCCTTCTGCCACTGGAAGTCTGTACATTTGCTTTTTTTGTCTTAGTGTTTTTAAAACTCATGATGATGTGCTTTGGTATAGGTCTATTTTCATCCGTGGCTCGAAGCACCCATCAGTTTGGAAACTGATATCCATCAATTCTAAGAAATTTTCTGAAATTATTTGGTGCTTTACTTTCTTCTTTCTTCCTGTAATGGTTATTATTTGGATATTGTGTTATTTGGACTCGTCTCATATAATTCCTATCTATTCTAGATTCATTTATGTTTGTTCTAATTTTTTCTAAAAATTTCTAGAAATTTTTCTCAAATTTATTTTCCCACATTTTATTGAATTTTTCATTTCTGCCATATTATTAAGCTTCGAGAGCTTTGTTCTCTTCTGTATGTTATTTAGTGAGCGTAATCATTTCCTCCCTCCCATGGATATAATATCTCATGTTGCTAATGCTATTAATGACAGTTTCTTCCTTTATTCTTCTTGCATGTGCTGTTTTTATGGTTTTCTTCCCTATTTTTGGTGATAGTCTTGCATATTAGATTCTTTCTTCAAGTGTCTGTTTTTTTTCTTAGCTCTCTGTTCACATTAGAGTGTGGCCCTAAAAAGCCGAAACATGGTGCATCTGAGTGGAGCTTGTGGACTTTGGTCTTCATTGTCTAGTTCAGGCCAGGCTGTTTCTTTGGGTCAGATGGCCCTGATTCTCTTGTTTGGAGAGTAGTAAGCCTGGCTACCTGGATGCTTTGAGCAGTCTCAACATACATCAGGTAAACTTTCACCTACTCTGCTTTTAGAGCAGCCCTGCTACATTCAGTGGTGCCCTCCCAGTCCAGGGGCCTTCTATGTCATGCTTCCCAGACAGTAAAGCTAGGCTTCTGCCAGGAAGGAAAGGACTGCCTAGCTGTGCTATGTGGGAGAAGGCATCCGAGGGGCTAATTCATTCTTGATAGACTTCCAGCCAACCCTCTTGTCTTAGTTCTACCATGACTCCCACTTTGAAGTTCCTGATTTCACCAATTTCTGGTCCTGTTGGGAGTTTAGGATATAAGTCAGGTTCATTGTCAGCTTTCCCTTCTGCTTCTTTAAATTCGTCTGTCTCCATCTTCTTTGCCACTTCCAAATTTTGTTGCTGTATCTATTTTCCCTTTCCTCATCTCTGTATGTTTCTTTTCCCTTTGAAAAGTCTATACTGTAATTTCAAAATGGAGTGTGGGGTGGGCAGCAGAGCTAAATGCATGAGTTCAAGCTATCACCGTTGACTCCTAAAGTTTTAAAATTACTAGTTATCCCTTGCTATCGGAAACTTTTCTTAGGTGAATATGGATTCTTTTCCTTTCATATAGTTGTTGGAAGAGGTAGAAAATGACAGTATCTATCCTTTGCTTTAAAAAGTTTGCATTAGAAGACAGGTGATTCCAAAAATCTTCTGAATTTTGTAGTGAGTTAAATATGAATCAAAAAGTATTCCAGGAACATTCTATAATATCTAGCCATTCATAGAACATACTCTGCTAATCAAAGTACTTTGCTCAAAGGGCCTGATAAGTGTCCAAATGTCACTGGAGTAAAACACACACACACACACACAAACACGGTCATTCGGTTTTACTTTAATGTCAACCACATATATATTACTTGACAAGTAAGGCAAAGTATTTGATTTGAAGTGAAGCCGTGAGTAGACTTTCTAGCAAAGTTGGTAAAAACGTTAGGGGAAAATGACAGATTCGTTGTGCTTGTTGTGAAGACTGCTTAATGATTTTATATATTTATAAAAAGCAAGCCATTGTTCTTGCAAATAATCCAGTCACAACTAAAAAGGAAAGCCAATGAATTAACTGCACTCACCAAATGCTGTCTTATGCTTTTCTACTATAGTATTCTGGGAAGGTTCATCAGTCAGATACAGATGGGGATGAGTGGTAATGTGACAGCAAAGCCAATGTTAAGTCAGACAGATGGGTCTGAATCCCTGTTTAGCCTTTATAGCTCTGGGTTTTGGGGTGGGTTATCTACTTAGCCTTACATTCCTCTCTGTAAATGGGCATAGATGTCACAGAGCCACTTTGAAGATTAAATGGGAAAATACATAAATTGCTTAGAGCCATGCTTGGAACAAAGTGGATACAAATTCATTTGATGAAACCAAAAAAGAAAACGTCAATATCAGAAGGATATTACTGACAACTGCACATGGCAACCAGGATTCTTTGGCTTGAAAGTCAGGTGGGCTGCACTCTCTGACTTCTGACTGGGTGAGAGGGGTCAGAACTTCACGATGCTACTTCCAGTCCCAAACCACACCCTTCTGTTAGGTCGGTCCACTTTGGTTGTTATGATAAATTACTCCATATTATAGCAAAAATGTGAATGAAATTAATGCCTGATGCTAAGGTGCTATGATTGTCTTATCAAGAACTTAAGAAAATTAGTCTAAAACTGTCACCACATCCAAATTCAGAAGGAGTCATTTCTCAGTCAATTAGGTATAAAGAATGAGTCTTTAGCCAAATGTGAAAGGCTCTGATGGTGTCATTCAAAGACAAAGGCCCGTTTCTTAGCACTCAAAATTTTCACAAGGTGAAGAAGACAAAAGAGGAGTTTGTATAAGGAGCATGAGAAACATCCACGAACCTTGGCCATACCTTGGTTCCACTAAGAGCACCTGTGTATGTTTGAGAAAAGGGTCCCTTGATTTTCTAATTTTAGTGTAGTTATAGTTGGCACTAAATTTGGTGGGGTAGAGCTTTGATTTAAATATTTCCCAGGGCTGTAAAGTAAATAATCATCATCATAACGACTATCATTTGTTAAGGTTATAGTTATATATAAATATAAATATATAGTTACATATTAATTGTATAAGGTATGTTAGGCACTTTACATATACAAACCCTTTTAGTATTCTCAACCATGCTACAGAAAAGCAATAAGCACGCCGTTTTATAGACAAAGAAACTGATTACGGAGAGATTAAGAGAGTCTGGGAGTGGGGCGGTTGGGGCTCTGAGGCCCCCTCTTATTCATTTTCCAAGGCAATGCTTCTTCAGTGCGCACAACAGCTTTTACACAAACATCTACATTCATCATCTTCTCCAGAGTCTCATTTCCTAAAGTGCACAGTGGTTAGTAGACTCCTTATTCATTCACTCAATAAATACGATTTTTAAAATTTAATCTTTAATGTACTTTTCCACTACCATCTAGTCCCCTTATTTACCCCTTCATCCAGTAATAAGGACACTGTTGTCCGTGTCCATGAGCTCTTTTTCCTTTTTTCTCAATCCCTCCACACCTAACCACCCCCATGCACTAGCTGTCATCCTGTTCTCCATCTCTGAGTCCGTTCCCATTTTCCTTGTTAGATCAGTTTGTTCATTAGATTCCACATCTGAGTGAGATCCTATGGCATTTGTCTTTCTCTGACTGGGTTATTTCACTTAGCATAATAATCTTCAGTTCCATCCATACTATTTCAAAAGGTAAAACTTTCTTTCTTTTTTATGGCTGAGTAGTATTCCATTGTGTTAATGTCCCTAGTTGTTTTGTCCACTCATCTGCTGATGGACACTTGGATTGCTTCCATATCTTGGTGATTGTAAATAACACTGCAATGAACATGGGGGTGCTTATGTTCTTTCCAATTAGTGTTTTGGGTTCCTTTGAAGACATTCCCAGGAGTGAGATCGCTGGGTCATAAGGCAGATCCATTTCAATTTTTTGAGGTACTCCACTGCTTTCCACAGTGGCTGCACCAATCTGCATTCCCACCAATAGTGCAAAACGGTTCCCCTTTTACACATCCTCATTAGCACTTGTTGTTTGTTGATTTATTGATGATAGTTATTCTGACAGGTGTGAGATGGTATCTCATTGTGGTTTTAATTTACGCTTCTCTGATGATTAGTGACGTTGAGCATCTTTTCATATGTCTATGGGCCATCTGTATGTCCTCCTTAGAGAAGTGTCTCTTCAGGTCCTTTGTCCACTTTGAAATTGGGCTCTTGGTAGTTTTGGTTTGAGTTTTGTAAGTACTTTATAAATTTTGGATATTAACTCCTTATCAGATGTATCAGTGAATATGTTCTCCCATTCTGTGGGTTATCTTTTTATGTTATTGATGATTTCCTTTGCTGTGCAAAAAGTTTTTAACTTAATGTAGTTCCATTTGTTATTTTTTCTTTTGTTTCCCTTGCCTGGGAAGATATATCCTGTAAAATACTGCTAATGAACAATGTCCATGATTTTGCTGCCTCTGCTTCTAGGATTTTTATGGTTTCAGGTCTAACATTTAAGTCTTTGATCTATTTTGACTTTATTCTTGTGTGTGGTGTAAGTATTTTTCTGTACACATCTGTTCAATTTTCCCAACACCATTCATTGAATAAACTATATTTAGCCCATTGTATATGCTTGCTTCTTCTGTCAAATATTAACTGACAGTAACCAGAGGGGAGGTAGGAGGGGATAATGGAAGGGAGGGGGGAAGGGTTTTCAGGAATAACTATAAAGGACACGTGCACAAAACTAAGTGGGGGGTGGAAGCAAGGGAGGGAGGTGGGTTTGGCTGGGGTGGGGAGGGAGTGGTGTGGTGGGAGGTAAACGCAGACAACTATGGGGGCTAATCAAACAACAATAAAATAATTAAAAATGTGTTAATCGACTATAAAGTGTGGGTTTATTTCTGGTCTCTCTATTCTGTTCCACAGATCTATGTGTCTATTGCTATGCCAGAACCAGGCTGTCTGGATGACTATGGCCTTATAGTATAGTTTCACATTAGGTAGTGTGATTCCTCTAACTTTGTTCTTCCTTCTCAGGATTGCTATTGCTATGCAGGGCCTTTTGTGGTTCCACATAAATTTTTGGAACATTGGTCCTAGTTCTATGAAATATGTCATCGGAATCTTGAGAGGAATTTCTTTGAATCTACAGACTTGGGTAGTATGCACATTTAATGATGTTAATTCTTCCTATCCATGTACACAGTATGTGCTTCCAATTATTTGTATCTTCTTCAATTTCTTTCTTCAGTGTCTTACAATGTTCTGAGTACAGGCCTTTTCCATCCTTGGTTAGGGTTATTCCTAGGAATTTTATTCTTTTTGAAGCTATTGTGAATGGGATTGTTTTCTTTATTTCCTTTTCTGTTAGTTTGTTATTGGCACATAAAAATGCAACTGATTTTTGGATATTAATTTTGCATCCTGCTACTTGCTGAATTCATCTATCAGTTCAAGTAGTTTCTTGGTGGAATCTTTGGCATTGTCTAAGTACAGTACCATGTCATCTGCAAATAAAGACACTTTTACTTCTTCCTTTCCAATTGGGATGCCTTTTATTTCTTCTTTTTGTCTCACTGCTGTGGCTAGGACTTCCAGTGCTATGTTGAATAAGGTGAAAGCAGACATCCCTGTCTTGTTCCCGATCTTAAGGGGAATGCTTGTAGCTTCTGCCCATTGAGTATGATGCTGGCAATACGTTTGTCACATATGGCCTTTTTTATGTTTAAGTATGATTTCTCTATTCCCATTTTGTTGAGAGTTTTTATCATAAATGGGTGCTGGATTTTATCAAATGTTTTTTCTGCACGTATTGATATGCCCATGTGGTTTTTATCCTTCACTTTGTTTGTGTGGTGAATCACATTTATTGATTTACAAATGCTGTACCAACCTTGCATTCATGGAATAAATCCCACTTGATCATGGTGTATGATCTTTTTGATGAATTGCTCTTTTTGGTTGCTAATGTCTTGTTGAGGATTGTAGCATCTATGTTTATCAGGGATATTGGCCTGTAATTTTTATCTGGTTTTTGGAATTAGGATAATGCTGGCCTTGTAAAACGAGTTTGAGAGCCTTCCTCCTCTTGAATTTTATGAAATAGTTTGAGAAGGAGAGGTATCAGTTCTTCTTGGAATGTTTGGTAAAATTCACTTACGACGTGATCGGGTCCAGGACTTTTGTCTGTTGAGAGGTTTTTGATTACTGCTCTAATTTCACTAGGTGTAATATGTCTATTCGGATTCTCTGATTCCTCCTTATTTAGTTTTGACAGATTTTATGTTTCTAGGAAGTTACTCATTTCATCCAGGTTGTCCAGTTTGTTGGTATTTGGTGTTCACAATATTTTCTTACAATTTTTATATTTCTTTGGTGTCGGGTGTTATTTCTCCCCTTCCATTCCTGATTTTATTTATCTGGGTCATTTCTCTTTTTTCTGATGAGTCTGTTTAAAGGTTTGTCAGTCTCATGTATCTTTTCAAAGAACCAGCTCTGGGATTCATTGATCCTTTGTATTATTTCTTTAGACTCTATTTTGTTTATTTCTGCTCTGATCTTTATTATTACCTTCCATCTACTCACTTTCAGCATTGTTGTTCTTTTTCAAGTACCTTGAAGTGTAAAATTAGATTATTTATCTGAACTTTTCCTTGTTTTTTTTGAGCTAGGCCCATAATGCTATGAATTTCCCTCTTAGGACTGCTTCCCCTGGGTCCCACGGCTTTTGGGATGTTGTGTCCTCATTTTCATGTGTTTCAAGGTATATTTTGACTTCTTCCTTGATCTCATTGTTCACCCATTAATGCATTGTCTAACAACATGTTATTTAGCTGTCATGTCTTTGTGTGTTTTCAGTGTCCTCCTTCTGATTCTAGTTTCATAGTACTGGGGCTAGGGAAAATGCTTGATAATGATTTCAGACTTCTTACATTTATTGAGACTTGTTTTGTGTCCTAACATGTGCTCTGTCCTAGAAAACATTCCATGTGCACTTGAAAAGTAGGTATATGCTGCTGTTTTGTGGTGAAATAATCTGAAGAATCAATTGAATCCATTTGCTCTAGTGTGTCATTTAAGGCTGCTGTTTCCTTGTTGATTTTCTGTCTGGAAGATCTATCCATTGAAGTCAATGGTTTGTTAAAATCCCCAACTACAAATGTATTTCTGTTGATCTCTCCCTTTATGTCTATCAAAATATGCTTTACATATTTAGTTGCTCCTAATGTTGGGTGAATAAATGTTTAGTAAGGTTATATCATACTGTTGTATTGTTCCCTTTATCATTATGTAGTGTCCTTTGTCTCTTATTATAGTCTTTGTTTTAAAGTCTATTTTGTTGGATATAAGTACTGCTACTCCAGCTTTATTTTCATTTCTATTTGCAAGAAATATCTTTTTCTATCCCTTTATTTTAGTCTGTGTGTATCTTTCAATCTGAGGTGGGTGGGTCTCTTGGAAGCAGCATCTATATGGGTCTTGTTTTCTTATCCATTCAGCTACCTATGTCTTTTGGTTGCAGCATTTAAGCCATTTACATTTAAGGTGATTGTAGATACATATGTAGTGCCATTTTGTTGTTAGACTGTTTTCCTCTGTTTTTTTCTTTCTTTCCTCCTCCTCCCCCTCCTTAAAGAAAGCCCTTTAACATTTGTTTAAGTACTGGTTTGCTGTTAACAAACTCCTTAATCTTTGGTGTTAACAAACTCCTTCAGCTTTTTCTTATCTGGGAAGCTCCTTATAGCTCCCATTTTAAATGATAGCCTTGCTGGGTAAAGTGGCCTTGGTTGTAGATCCCTGCTTTTCATCCCCTTGTATATTTAACGCCACTCTGTGGAGTAATCGAGTGACAGTCTAATTGGTGCTCCATTGTGGGTAACTATCTGCTTTTCTCTTGCAGCTTTTAGGATGGTTTTTAAGCCTTGTCATTTTAATTATGATAGGTCTCAGTCAGGCCTCTTTGGGTCCAAACTATTTGGGACTCTCTGAGCCTCCTGGTTGTGTGTCTTTTTCCTTCACCAGATTAGGGAAACTTTCAGTCATTATTTCTTCAGAGAGATTCTTGACCCCTTGCTCCTTCTCTTCTCCTACTGGTATTTTAAGGATGCAGATCTTGTTATGCCTCATGTTGTCCACAATGTTTCTTAAGCCCTACTCATTTTGTAATATTCTTTTTCCTTTTTGCTAATTGTTTTTTTTCTACCTGGTCTTCCAAATCACTGATTTGATCCTTGACTTCATCTAACCTACTGTTTATTTCTTCCAGTGTATTGTTTCTTTCAGATATTACATTCTTTATATCTGAGTGGTCCTTTTTTATGGTTTCCAGGTCTTTTTTTCATGCTATTGAGTATCCTTATAATCAGTACTCTAAGCTTTATATCTGATAAGTTGCTTGCCTCCATTTCATCTAGTTGTTCTGGAGAATTCTCTTGTTCTTTCATTTTGGGAGTCTTCTTTGTCTTCCCATTTCAGCTGCCTCTTTGTATTTCCTGCTTTAGTAGTTAAACTAATTAGCTGGTTAGGGGATCTCAGATGTTAACCCTATCCAGCTGTTATCAGAAGCCTGGCTTAAGCTCCACAGGATGGAGCAGAGGAATTCTTGTGGGTGGGGCTATTGCTTCCCCTCTGGCTGCTGTCAGGTGGAGAGGAGTCTGCCTGAGAAAGATGGTTTCTGCAGGATTGGGGAATGACTCAACACAGGGATCCTGGCCGCTGTTCCTTTATTTCTCTTCCCACAGCCGCCACTCCCAGACTCTCCTTGAGTCTCTCTAGTCTACTCTGCCCTCCCTCTGCTGGAGCCCAGGGGTAAGTGGCTGCAAATGAAATTTTGTGCATTGGCCCTTTAAGAGGCTCTCTGCATCTCCAGCCATCTCTCCCTGGCGGACAGAAACCCTACCCCTTTTCACAGCTGGATGTTATCTTGGTTCCTTTCCATCTCTGATGCTGTAGGTTCAGGAGCCCAGGTTGGGGGTTAGACTGCACACTTCTCAGGGGGAACCCCCCAGCTGCTGAAATATTCCAGCAGAACTTCAGCTGCTACCTGAGGGAGCCCAGGCATCCCTCTCATACCTCCTCTGCACTCCCTACCAGTCTTGTTACAGTGAAGTGGTTTCTTCGTCTATCCTTGGTTTTAGGGCTTCTCTCCAGCTACCGTTCAGTTGGTTATTCAGGATGATTTCTCTACAATTTAGTTGTAATTCCAGATTGGTCCTGGGAGGGGGTTAGTGTCACTTCCACTTACTCCTCCACCATCTTGGATGATCCAATAAATACAAATTAAATGAGCACCTTGTATGTGACAGGAGCTGTGCTAGGCTCCAAAAGTTCACTATTTCATAACAATGAAAATGGATTCTGGCTTTTTTTTTCTTTTAGCACATACTGTTTTTGCAACTGGCAAAATATAAGCATTTTCCACAAGGAAGCACAGACTCTGTATGGTGATGATTAGTCCTGTAAATGGCGCTATAGCTCTAGAAGGGCTGACAAACAAGTGGGACAAGCGTCTTTTCTCTTTCCCGGAAGAGCATCGCACCTGTCGCTTCCACGAGTACTTCAGCTTGCTGCTGGCTAAATTCAGGCCATCCTTGGGGTGGGTGGGGTGGGTAGTTTCCATTACTGGTATTAAAATCAGTTCTAAAAGTCATACTCAGTGCATATATATATATATCACTATTATATAATATGATTTTAAGTAGTTCTTTATGTGAATAAAATATTTTGTAGTACACATAATTATACCTTAAACAAACTGAACATGTAAATATCAACTTAAGTAATAATATACGACAGGATTAGTTTTCAAATGAATATTTTCTTCTATAGTTAAATGTATTTTAAATATATCAGTTTTAAGAAAAAAAAACACAAAAAGACCTTTTCCCTAATTAAAACTTGAGAGTAAATAACTGTGGCAAAATGCGTAGCAACAGAAACTTCTGAGGAAGCGTCTCCAGGGTGTACACTAGCAGTAAGCATTCCTCAGGCAGGCAGGGTGTTCTCCACCACGCAGCACAGGCCTAGGCGCGGTGCACACCCCCACTGTGGTTATTTAACGAAGACAAAAGGAAGAAAGAACGGAGCGGAAGGAAGGCAGGGCCTCTGCATGCAGCCAGCAGGATATGCACTACCCAAGTCCAAGAGGCACCAGTATCACAGCCAATTCTGATGAAATAAATGAATAGAATGGGATAAACAGGATAAATCATAGCAGCCTTAAAGTTACATGGAGGTTGCAGAATCTGCCTTTAACTCCAAATATTTTTAAAACAGTAAGTTCTAATGAGTTCTTTCTTAATGTCAGTAACCACAGCTGTTGAGAGAATAATGGCATACCATCTTTGCTCCATAATGAACAAATTGAGGGGTTAAGTGAATCAGCTAAAGGCACCAATGACTTTTGTAGCCCCTAGCACGGGTCTGGAGTCTCCAAAATTTCATTCCTTCTTTCTACTGCCGTATAGAGGCACATCAGACACTTCAGCCCTCCTTTCCTCCTGGTAAGTCACCCTGGGGTTTGGGAGGGAGTGACGTACAGGCTCTCTCTCTCATACTCATGGCTTCTTGTTCTTCACATTTATTTTGTATTGTAGTTTCGCTGCTTTTAGTGTTGTACTAGTGTACGTGATTTAATAGTTATAAATCAAATTTCATTTTCAGTGTTAAATTTATATGGTCAGTGTTGAATTGGACAGCCTCCATTTCACACTGCCCAATTGAGATCTCTTAATTTTTGCCATAACTGCTATGCAACAGAGTGTAGTGAGGCGCATTTACGGAGCCTCATCACTCTTTCTTGAAGGGACCACCCGCTGGTTACACACATTGCCTCCATGCCTCCTTTGGTCTTTAGGCATTAATCACTTGCTTCATTTTCTGGGGGGCATTTATGGATAAACTTAGGTCATGGATATTAAAAGCACAAAAACCTCAATTTCCATTCTATACAACTCCATTGGGGCTGAAATTTTCAAAGTTCTTTTACTCAGAGCAGTTCTAAATCTAGAGCCTGACGAAAGGACTGAATTAAACACATTTATATATTTTGCTTTTCTTTTTGGTTTGGTTACCCCGACACATTGTACCATCGAGGAGTTCAGGAAGTTGCTAAAGGAAGGACATTGTTTTAGTGTTGCAAAATAGATTTTATATGCATGGTGGCCAGATGGAAAAATGGTTTTAAATGTAAATAAATGTAATTTTTGTTAGTTAAATATATTACTGTGAAAACTTAACCCATAATATATTGAAATGTAGAGAATCTATATGCATTTATATGCTGATCTGATTATTCATGGAGGGTGGCAAGAGACACATTTATTGAGCACTTATTTATTACTTGCCAAGGAATATGCTAGGTATGTAAATATGTTATTTAATACAACCCTATCTTTTGTAGATATCACTTCCATATTACTAATGAAGAAACATAAGATTAGAGAGCATTTAAGTAACTTACTGCATTCACACAGCTTGTAAGTGCTAGAGATGTGATTGGCTTCCCATTTTTGTGTCATTACATAGAAATTGGGCAATGACACTGAAAACATTCGCTACACCTGTAAACCACTTGTCAATACAATTTTCTCATGTACCTTAAAATACTACATTTTAAAAGAAATCACTTCTACTTACAACTTATGGTTATTCCAAGTTCCACATTGTGCTTTTTAGGGAGCTTTACATGAAATGTTCCACTACTTGGGATGACAGACTCTGTAATTTCAAAACAAAAAAGAATGAGTTCATAGAAGATCAGGAAGAACGAAGCATCTGTCAATGACAATGCATCACCTGGGGTTAAACCTGTAGAACTGAAATTAGGTGAACGAACACCTGAAAAACCCTGGTAAACTAAGCTCCTGGTGAAAAATATGTGTCCTATCCCCAGCAACTGTGCATAATTCACGGCAACAGTGGGGTTCACTATTCCTGAAGTGCCATTAGGGAACATGTGCATCGGACTTACCTGGGATGGAAGTTAAAAATATGGGTTCCTGAATCACCCCAGATCTATAGAATCAGAATCTCTGAAGATGAAGCCTCGAAGTCTGCCTTTTAAACATATTCTTCAGGGGATTCTTAGCTGTAGTAAAGTTTAGGAATCACAGGCTTGATTTTATCATTTTTCCCCCAACTGTATTTTCTAAGAGTTTGCTTTCAGCAATTCTGTTTTTTAATCCTTGTACCTTAGAAGGTACTAGGGGGAAGAGATTTTAGGAAAGATTTCAGTTTGGTGTAATGGTTGTTGATTTGGGAGGAGAGAGGAGGGAGGTGCCTTAAATTGTAATGTAAACACTGAAAAGTACATTCAAAGAGCAGAAGTAGGAGTGATATTTGAAACATTTTGCAACAACAATGGTACTGCC
>PVKM010010885.1:0-34169 GCA_004027735.1 Carollia perspicillata
ATTTAACACAACAATCATTTATCCTACTTCTACTGCTTGTGCATTGCAGGTCATCCAGGAAAGCAGCAATCTCTCTGCATGCGTGCATTCAAACACCAGGTGGATAGAGGCTTTACCACTTGTAGCTTCACACTCTGGAACATTGAGCCCCTTTAGTTACCATGGCAGAGGGAGAGGCAATAGATGGTTGTGCACTGGCTTTTTTGTACTTCAACCCAGCAATGACAAACATCATCCTTCTCCAGCCCATTATATAGAATTAGTTTATGGCTATACCTGCCTACGAGCAGGCAAGGAAATGGGTAGCGCAGCACCTGTAGTGTTCGAGCACCACTATTGTTGTTCCAAATGACATGTCATTTTTTATTAATGATAAAACAGTAATACTTATTTATCTCTTGACATGGGCTAGACATCATGCTCAGCTTTGTGTATATGTCATCTCATTTAACCTTTAGTACTCTCCTGTGAAAGACATACAATATTATGCTTCTTTTCCTAGGTGACACACTCAAGTTCAGGGAGATTAAAGACCTTGAATAAGTTCACCTTGCGACAAATAGACAGAACCAGAGTTTGAGGGCAGGCCACGGGACTGTGCAGCTCAAACTTGTAACAACTGCGCTGGACTGCATTGATAAAAGTTAAGTCTGCTGGGTGCTCTGGGTCAGAGATGCCTACACAGAGGAAAGAATGGATCCGTCCCCTTAGTTCTAAAAATAAGAAAAAGAATGTCCCAAATACCTCTAGGCCAGGTCTGTAGTGGTAAGAAAAATGGGTATATCTTGTTTTAAAAAATTCCTATGGAGATATCTAGGCTTTTAAGAAATGTTTAGGTATGAGGAAGCTTGCATGAGGTCTTACATCACCCGACCCAGAAATTTTAGTGAGTTTTAATTTTTGTCATCTAACTTGGCTGTAGCACTGCTGATTTGATGAGGAGGCTCTTTCCTCTAAGCTTCCATTGCCCCCTGCCACCCCCCACCATTTCTTCATAAGCACCCTCAGCTGAAATACATACAAACATTATCCTCTGATATCTCCAGTCAGGTTCAAAATTAGGAGGGCCAATCTGGGATCAGGAGCCTCCTGAGATATCCACTCGTGTGATATTAAGTGCTTCCCCCAAGAATTGCTGTGTGAAAAGGTAGTTGTCTCTACCTTGATATTTGCAAGAGCACAAGCCCAAGTTATGTTCCACAACAGAAGGCTCTACAGGTGGGGAAGGAGTTTCTGCACCATGATGCTTTCCTGGATGTGGACTTCTCTCTACAACCTATGTGTGAAGGTTTTCCATACTCCTTCCTTTGTAGCCCTGTTTGTCTGTTCCTAGGACAAAGGTAAATATCAAGCAATATACAATTAGAATGGGAAAGGGTGCTAGAAGAGCCAACAGTGTTTATTTTGCAAATGAGGAAGATAAAGCCCAGAGAGATTAAACAGCTAGATCATAGACACCTTGTTAGCTAGCTGTCTTGTCACTCCCAGTCCATTGCTCTTTCCACTTACTATGCTGCTCTAAAGCATCCAGATTTCCACATTCACTGCAGTCAGAGGTCTTATATAAGAGGTCAGGGTGATGGTTAGATTCCACAGGGAAACTGAAACTCCTTTTTTATTTAGAATGAACCATCATGGAGTAATGATAATACCATCCCTCTTTCTCAATTTCAGAGGTCCTAGGACTTTCAACATCTATTTGGGGATCTCAAATGTAAAGCCATTTTCTTTAGGAATATCAAAGTTTGAACAGTCATTATTGTTAGCTAAATATCTTTCAGTAACCAAGAAGAGATGAACTAGTCTGTGAAAGTAATGGCCTAGATTACCTGATTTTGGTTATGTACTTTCATATGCTTACTCAGAGGGCCCTGGTATAGATCCAAAGTATTTATGAGGTTTTTGTGTCAAGCAGCTAACAGTTCACTAGAATTAATCTTTCATGAATCAATCCTGGTGGATACTCAAAGACAAAAAGAATTACAAATAATTCTTAAACTTTTTCAATATTATGAATGATAATGTGGGCAACATTTATCTCATTTATTTCTATATTCCTGGCACCTAGAATCATGCCTAACACATAGTTAAAAAATAACAACAATAAAATAAAATACATAAAATGCTAGTATCTTTTATGTTTGTCACAGAGAACTTTCATATTCATTGTCACATCAGAGCAAGATAGCAGTCAATGAGGGAGCTAGAGGATCTTGGGGGAAAGAAGGGGAAGGGTTAAATCAAGGAACATGTATAAAGGAACAATGGACACGGAAAATCGGGGGGAGGATTTAATGGGGGACAGGTCAAGGGAGAGCAATGGAGGGAAATGGGGAAAACTATAATTAAATAATAAAAAATTAAATAATAAAAAATAAAATAAATTAATTAATTAAACTTAAAAAGATCTGACCAACTGGCAGACCTATATCCAACTGATTATAAATAGAACTAGGATTAAAGTTGGCCTTGTGTTTATAGTACATTCCTACCCACACCACACCACCTCTGAACTGCTTGATCAAAGGAACAGTTTTGTGTGCTTCTGTACCTACAAATAGTATAGATAAGAAATTTAGTCAACATATTGGCCATTCTCAAGCATCAATAAAATACAGAAATTAACTTTTTCCAAAAATAAATTTAATCAGATTCACATTTATGCTTTTGGATCAACTCTGGCAACTCTGGCAAGCAGAGACACGTAAGAATTGATAAACCAGTTTCAGGATGAAGTAACTTCTTTGTCAGCAGGGTGTTCTGATATATTCTGGGTACTTTCATGGTCATTGTGTAACACTTTCTGCACACTTTTATTATAGCACTAAACATTTTGGGGGTGCTAATTCGTATACCTCCTTGTCTCTACCCCTTTATAAAGTCAGGAATCATGTAACATCAGCTCCTGGCACAGAGCTGGTTTATGTGCAAAACTAGCTGGAGGATAATGAGGCAAGTGAGCTAACATTCCATGTGCCAGGCATTGTGTTAGTAGGCTCCACATGTCATTTAATTTCATCTTTTCAGCTCTGTATAATAACACATTGGGTACTACATGAACTGAGTATTTCATAGACAATGACAGAGATTCACAGAGTCTAAGTAATGTTCCCAAGTTGCATTCCATCTCACTTGCCAATCAGTGAATGATACATCTGTACAACTGAAAAAAAGTGTATTCTTGTTGGTAACAGTCACCTTGGGCTCATCTTCTAAATGATTGTAGTATACCTATAACTGGACACATTTTTTTTCTTTCTTTCAGGGTTCAATTCTATCTCTCTTGTTTCTACCAATTACTTTTTCACATTACACCCTAATTGAGATTTTGATTGTGCCAACTAGTAATACCTATTTTACCAAGTAGTAATACCTATCTCCTTATAATTGCCTGTTTACACAATTGTGTTTACCATTTCATGCTTTTATCTATGATGTTTCTCCTGCCTGGTATAACATTAGCTGTGGTAATAGTAACCTGGGTGAATGAGAAAGAAAAGTGTGGGTGTCCCTAAAGCAGGGCTCCAAATCACTGTGTCTTCAGCTATTATTAACAAGCTGGTGAGACATCACTGAGAAATGGGAAATGTATTTGACAGGACTTGTCAGCATCATATACTAATGACCAACTAAATGTTTCTTATATTTTACTTTCTGTTAATTAAGCTTTTTATGTATATCTTAGACAAAGGTACTTGCAAGATATGGCAAGTAGTGAAAAAAGTTCTCTGTGGTTTAATGTAATAGAATATACCACACAGCAAGGCAAGCTGAAATGTGTCCCAGAGTTGTAATATGTTAGCCAGAGTTAACAAGGACATTCCAGTGTCCTTCTGTACCTCTTCTAGATGAATGACCTCATTCAACCCACTCAAAACCACCATTTAGTCCTACTTCTTGCACACGGGCTCTTGACCTTGACAGGAAGCTGACATATGTGACCAAGAGACACGGTTAACACTTCAATACTCATGATAATCATCAACTAACATTATTTTATGTGGACTCATTTTTTTCATAGGTGATTCCCAAACGACTTCCATGGATAACATTTCAGAGGCAACTGAGTTCATTCTTGTGGGGTTAACAGATGCCCTAGAGATGCAGATCCCCCTCTTCATAATCTTCTTCCTCATCTATCTCATCACTCTGGTTGGAAACCTGGGGATGATCATGTTGATTCTGTTGGACTCTAGACTCCACACTCCCATGTACTTTTTTCTCAGTAACCTCTCCCTGGTTGACTGTGTTTATGCCTCAGCTGTCACTCCCAAGGTAATAGTGGGGTTTCTCACAGGAGATAAGATGATATCATACAATGCATGTGCTGCCCAGATGTTTTTCTTTGCAGCTTTTGCCACTATTGAAAGTTTCCTCCTGGCCTCAATGGCCTTTGACCGTCACGTGGCAGTGTGTAATTCCCTGTATTATGCCACCACCATGACAAGCACTGTGTGTGCCTTACTGGTCACTGGACCCTACATCTGTGGACTCTTGGAATCTTCCATCCACATTGCCCTCACTTTCCACCTCTCCTTTTGTCATTCCAATGTTGTTAATCACTTTTTCTGTGACATTCCCCCACTCCTGGCTATCTCTTGCTCTGACATCCACACAAATGAGATTGTGCTCTTCACATTGGCAGCGTTCAATGTCTTTTTCACTCTCTTGGTTATCTTGAGCTCTTACCTGTTCATTTTCATTGCTATTCTGAGGATGCGCTCAAGTGATGGACAGAAGAAAGCCTTCTCCACCTGTGCGTCCCACCTAGCCACTGTTTCCATTTTCTATGGGACAATCATCTTCATGTACTTACAGCCAAGTTCTAGTCATTCCATGGACACAGACAAAATGGCATCTGTGTTTTACACCATGGTCATCCCCATGCTGAACCCAGTGGTCTACAGTCTAAGAAACAAAGAGGTCAAGAGTGCATTCAAGAAGGTGGTTGGAAAAGCAAAGTCTTTATTGGAGTCAGCCTACTAATTGGAAATAGCATGCAAAGAATTGAAACTTCTAATAGGCTTTAGTATCTATAAATATTTTTTGAATTTTAATTATTTCTTATCTTTTTTAGAGAGAAGTAACCCTTTATTTCCTTATTTCATAAATAAAGTTGGTAATTATTTCTTGTCTTTAATTTTTCTGAGTGGTTTTCTCCAAATGAGACTGGATCTATTCATGCTTTGAGAGTATGACTAGGTAGGAGAAATTTTGGATGTCTTTTTCCAGAAATACAATGTTACTTCTATCTTAAGATCAAGATTATAATCCTAGATACTATAGAATCCCACACTATATCACTCTATTGGTCTAATGTCTAAAGTGCTTTGTAGGTAAACCTCATAAGTATATGTCACCACAGTTACATTTTTAGTTACTAAAACTCAAAATAATTCCATGATTCTTTTTAAAAATTAATTAATTAATTAATGTGTTTATTTATTTATATAGAGAGGGGGAGGGCAGAAGAAAGAGGGAGAGAAACATCAATGTGTTATTGCCTCTCACATGCCCCCTACTGGGGACCTGGCCTGCAACCCAGGCATGTGCCCTGACTAGCAATTAAATTGGTGACCCTTTGGTTCACAGGCCAGTGCTCAATCCACTGAGCCACACCAGCCAGAGTCATGATTCTTGCATATAGCATAAAAGCTTGGTTCTCCAACATTCATGCTCCTAAGAATGATCTTCAAAGTGTTGAAATGTAGAATCCTAGGATATAATCCCAAATAATTTAACTTAGTATACTTCTGGTGGAGGCTGGAAATTTGTATAATGTTCACTCATTAGCCACATATACCTGAATCCTGAGCTGAGATAGCAAGAATGCAAATGGTGAGTTTGAATGATGAGGGATACCATATAAGCAAAATGTATTTGGTTTCTGAATTTCAGAGAGAAAAACACAGCTCGAAGGGCAAAAATACATCCATATTTATTTCCTACCTGAGTTCTAATAGATAACATTCATATAAGAGAGGCTGGGTGGGGAGGACTGCCTGTGTGCTTCAACTTCCCCTGTATTTCAGATGGGGTTGTTGTGCACATTACACTTTGAGAACTGTTACCTTAGAACAGTGGCTCAAAAGTATCATTACAAGACCAACAGCATCAACATCACCTGGAATTTTCCATAAATGTCAATTATAGGAACCCTGCCACCCAGACCTACAGAATCAGAAACTCTAGGAGTACAGCCCAACTATCTGTGCTTTAACCAGACCTCCTGGTGATTCTAAAGCACTGAGAACCACTGGATTCATGTAACCTAGAATCATTAGCCTAGAGCAATGCATCCTTCCCAGTTCAGTTCAGCTAGTAATTGTTTGACCCTATACCATGCTGTAGTGGGCATAAAGATATTAATTTTTTTTATCACTTTTATCAAGGACCACTAGTCTTCTCAGCATAACACAGATTAGAAAGACTGAAGGAGACATGAAAAAGCTGAAATAATATTGACCTAGCATTTTCCTTAAAACTGTTTAAATCCCCTTTAATGTTGATATTCTAAGGACTCCCCATCACTCACCACAATTTTAAGTGGGAGCACATTAAGCCACATAGGCTTTTGAGGCCATCACAGGTAAATAAAGGGGTCAGAGACATTGTGTTCTCTCTCCATGTTGCCACTACTTACAACAAATCCCATGTTATCTGGGGAAACTTGTCATCCCTGTTTTCTAGAAGTTTGTACTACATAATGAAGAGCTTCACTTAGATAAAGAAACTAAGCTGGAAAATTAATGCGCTCCAGTGAACATCCACTTTTAGGAGGGTTGAAGATCACACATCTCACTTTCTAAAGGACTTCATCTAGTTTCATAGTTCAAAATTTATCTAGATGGCTAACAATCAATATTTGGTTTATCACAAATACTACACATTCTGGGCTATTTTTGTATAGATTACTGACCACAGGTTGGTTTTATGCTACCAAGCAAGACAATTTGGTCCTTATAATTGCTCATGAACATAATTAATGATGTCATATTTGAAGCATTATGGATATTATAAAGTATCTGGTATTTGAAAAAACTGTAGTGCTAAAAATGGTTAGAGGAGATAATGTGTTCTTAACTTCTGTATACACTTGCTTCATGTATGAGTCATCTATATTTTTCCTAAGTCAAAGGAAGACTCTTTCAGTTGACCACTGTAATAAAAAATAGTCAAGTTCACACGTTACTTTTGTTGTTGTTTTATGTGTAGCCTCTGAAAATTCTGACTTAAATGAAAGATTTTCAAGAAATTACAGGAGTAAATGAAGAGGTTCAAAATGGAAATTCTGTTAGCAAAATCAGGGGTAAAACAGTACATAAAATTGAAGGGAAGTAACTATAGAGGAGCAAACAAAACAACCCGGTTGGGTAAGAGTTAAAATTATAGATATCATCATAAAAATTAGTAGGACTAGGGCAGCTTCAGCAGAGAGAAATATAAATGTGATTGACAGAGGAAATGAGAAAGTTAAAAGTGATAAATAGGGTGTAAATCCATTCCAAGAGAAAGAAATCGAAATTTTAGGGTTTTGAAGTTAGAAGGAACCATGAACATCATCTAATCTAACCATTTATAACAACTCACGAATATTTCCTACTGATTAGATTTGCTAGAATACAACATCCAGGGGTCCCTATCAGGTATAGATAGGAATGAAGACACTAGCCCATGGTCCCCAGAGAGCAGATACCTGTGAGCATCATGTGGAAAGTTGCCCATTATATTTGTCACAGTTAATCAACCCAGAAATTTTTTTCCAAATATGATTTTATTTGGATTTGTTTTAAGAAAGACCACTGGGGAAATTTCTCCTCTTTGGAACCCATTATTTTAAGACATGCTACAGGGCGCTAGGTTGTCTGGCTAAATCAGGCAAGAATGGCCTCGGAGTAAAGAGGAGAATGTAGAAGTGGAGCCTGGTCCCTTCATGCAGGACTTTGGCTTAGGATGATCTCATAGTACCCGTACTTTCCTGCTAGCTCTCTTTACCTTGCCCTAGTCAAAGGATGGCATTCTTACATATGAGTCATTTCCTGAACATCTCCAAACGCTTTGCCATCTGCGTCTAAATATTACAAGGGTATCACCTACTGGTCATTTTTCATTTCTAGGGGACTGTGCACACTTGAAGCCCATGTATTCTTATTTCACTTCATCCTTAAAGAACAGGATGCGTAGGGTCAGAAAGCATTCCAGAACTCCCTTAATCATCTATGGCAGAAACTTTCAGCATTTCAAAAAAAATTTTTCTTTTGCCTGTATGAATTTTCTCTGATGGCTGATGGAATAAAGTGAATTGCAAAGATGTAAGAAAACGCCTTCAGAGATCTTCCAAAAATTAATGTGCATTAATTAATTAGATATCTAACATAAGATGCCAAGTCATCAGATAATGAGAGTGGCTGATCAAGTGTCAGAGTCAAACTTTCTAGAAGTCATCCTCTGCATTAGTCAGTGTTCTTGAGAGAAACAGAGCCAATAGGATGTATATATAAAAGGAGAGATTTATTTTAAGGAATTGGCTCATGTGATTATGGAGTCTGGCAAGTCCAAACTGTCCATCCAAGGTTAACAAGCTGGAAATTCCTATAGGCATCAATGTTGTGGTCTTGAGTTCAAAGGCATTCTGGAAGTGAAATCTCTTCTTTTTCTGGGTATCTCTGTCTATTCTCCTCAGACATTTCAGTGATTGGATAAGACCCATTGGCACTGTAACAGGTAAACTTTACACAAAGTCTACTGATTTAAGTGTTAATCATATCTAAAAAACACCTTGACAGCAACCTCTTGACTGATGTTTGACGAAACAACTGGGTACCATATATAGACTAGCAAGTTGACACATCAAATTAGAAATCATTATCTACCCTTTGTTAGCTTGGCATCCATACTCATCTCCTTAAACCATACTTGATGTTCAATAGAGACAATAACAAAGTCATACTTCTGCCTAACCTGATATGATTATTTTGCACATAACTGAAAACATCCCAACCCTATCCCCAGAAAAGGATGCAAAGTCTTTGGGTGAAGTTCACCCTTCTACTGTTGTAGAGTTAACAGTACTTAAATAGTATAATGCAAAGTCAACATATCTCATGTCATACAATAAGGGGATAGGGAAGAAAACACATACATATATACATACATACATACCTATTCATTAAAAAGGAAAATAAATGTGTAACATTTGTGGTCCTCCTTTCCACAACGGGTCATGTGGTCAAAACTGGTATTTATAATTCCTTTTTCCAATACCCAGTCCATATTCTTTTTGTCATCAGAAAGTTCTACAGCATATCATGGGTTTTTGCTAGTGGGGTGACCCAAACCTTCACTTCTAAAGGGTCTTGGACTTTAGCTGTTTTCAAAAAGCCATTCATGACTCCATCAAGCCAGGTGGCGGAGAACACGGTAAGATCAGTGAATTCCATGAGTATGGACTCATTTGTGAGCTTCATTTTCTATAAAGTGACTTCCTTGGGCAGAAGCAGTGCTGTATAGAATACCATGAGTATAACAAAACATTCTGTAAGCCTGTAGTTTTGGCAGAAGCTTTGTGCACAGGGCAGGCAAGTCTATATCTAGGGTAAGTGCACTCAAACCTTACATGAAGTGAACCTGAGCTAAAAACTCCATTGACTATCTGGCCTCCATAAGCACCTGCTCTGACTAGGGAACTACAGTGACTTTTGGGTCTCTGGAATGAATGTCAGTTCAGAACCAGTCAAACCCCAGTCTAGATGTTATAACTCAACCCTGTCTGGCTATTGGAATCTATCTTGCACACACACACATCAAAGAGCTATATTAATTACTCTAGACCCACACAGAGGACTTCCTCTGAATAAATGGGGCATGCAGGAGCATGCATTCACACTCAGACTTATAAAAATTTATATACACATGATCAACCAACATTTTTTTCAAGGAATAACCTATTTCACTAAGACCTATAAAAATGTCTTTGCTCAGAGAGATTTAAGAAAGAAAAGATGACATAAAAATGAGTAAATATTTTATAAATATTCATTGAGGTACTATTAAGCATATAGCACTATCCTAGGTTCCATGGAAGCCAGATAAAATATAAAATATGGTCTCAGTGTTCCAGGGTGAAAATAATTTGGGCTAAACTCAGTTATGACAATCTTGTGGGAGTAAATGCCTTGAGACAGAAGTCTCAGATAACCTTGATTAGAGAACTTCATATTTTTTCAGAAAATTATTTGGGGGTACTGAGAATTTTGCTGAAGAGTTTAATACAGGAATCTACTTTGACAATAACATCCTAAACCTTCCACTGACAGGGGATCCCAAGTGTAGGGACAGTTTTAGTTTGGAGCAATTATCTACTAACAGGGGAGGAGATCAGCAATCACCCAAACCACCTTCTGGGAAATGAAACCTGTGGGGCAAAACCCTAGATGGCAAAGAAATTCACTTCTTCCACAGCATTTGTTCAGAAAGGTTAGTTAAAGTCTCAGTCCCACTGGGTAGTCTCTCCAGGCACATAGTCCTCCCTTCTCTATCCACAAGAGCAGTCAGACATTCCCTGCTAAGCCCTATTCTTTTTTAATATAACTGAGAAGCCTGGTTCAACATACCCCTTTGCCTTTTCGTGTTGGAGCCAAGAGAAAGTCTTGTTCTACCTCCTTGGTACAAAGTTCCAGGCACCAACTGACACTGACTTAGAAAAGTGAGTAATGGTTTTACAGGTCAAGACTCCAGTATTTCAGAACTAGTTCAGACCAGGACTTACAGTATGTTCTCTGAATCTACTTGGAAGCCCGATTTTTCTGAGTAGAATGGTAATAACTAATCTCAGTCAAAGAAATATTGAGAGAATAAATGACATAAATTCTGATATGGCTTGAGTTCATAAAACCCTCTTTTATATGGTAACTTATTTAATCCTGATGACATGGTAGATATTAATACTATCCTTTGTTAATATTACCCCTTTCAGAGATTCAAAGAAATAAGGGAAGAATTAGCATTTGTTATGCAAACTATAGGTTTTATACATCAAGCCACATGCTCTAAACATTTTATCTTATTTAATCTAATCATAACCCTATTAGATAAATATTATTATTAACATCTTTTAAATATGGGGAAATCAAAAGTAATATGAGATGATCTTCCCAGAATATAATATTGTTAACAGTAGACTGAGATTCTAGCACAAGTCTCTTCCATGCCAAATCTACTAACCCACTTCTAAAATACTGCTAATTGGACAGTTTGGAGAGCTGTTTTAGCCTAGACTTTCAGAATGCAAATGTATAATTTTTCTCATAAAATCTTTTTCAAGTTGGTTGGAGTGGCTGGAGAGGCGAAAAGGAAAGATGAGTGTGTGATGTGGGATATGACTTGGAGCCACTGAGATAATAGGTATGGATTCATGAACAGATGCCAGCCTGAGCAGATTTCTGGGGATGATATTGACGTGTTCCTATCTTGCTTCTGTCCTATGTAACAGGACAGAATACTCTAGGAACTTAGAGGTTGGCTGCTTTTGAACTTAAATATTTTACTAAATATTTATAAAAAACTTGAAATAGGAAGTTAATGACATGTTTATATAGTAAGTTTCACTCTCTTGGAACCATAAAATCCACTGTTTTATGTATGCAGAATATGGACCCTATTACTCTGTCTTCTCCTGATTAATTTTCATTCTTTAGATCTAAGTTTAAGTATTCTTCTTCTAGGAAGCTTTTTCAGAATCACCTAATCACAAAATATGCCAGGTCCTATGTTGCAAAATCTTATAACACACTGTTTTTCTTCATAGCACTTAATCAGATGTATTGATTACCTATCTATCATCTATCTATCTATCTACCTATACATATATCAGGTTATTTAATTAATAGTGTCTGCCTTTCCTATTACAATGTAATATCCATTGAGCAGAGACTGTGCCATTTTGATCACCATTGTGTGTGATGCTTGGTACTTAATACATAAAAATTAAATGTGAATGACTTCAGAAAGGACAAATTAAAGATTTTCTAAGAATCTCAATATCAGCAGACTAGAACATGCCAATGTTTTTTTAAATGGTGGGTGATGTTTTGCTACTCTAAAAACAGAAAAAAGGATTAGAAATTTTAGCATCTAAGAAGCTAAATAATAGTCAAAGAATGAGGAATATACCAAACAATTGAACACAAACCTGTGAATTAATCTTATTTTTATCAGATCAAAGAAAGAGACTGCGCATGACCATATGGATGATGTCCAGATCTTTTTATTCCTGACAATTTCTGAGATCTGTTTCATGCAGGCCACTTTTTAGGAAGATATTTAACATGAGAGGATTTCTGGAGCTGAAATTGTGAAAAATATCAAATCCATGTCATATGAGCAATAGCTAAATACATCAGGATGAAAACATAGAACTGTATAATAATGGCTCTTCAGTATCTGAATTGTTTCATGTAGTAACTGCCCCATAGTTTAAAATGAAATGAATACATAGAAGTTGCACAGAGGTAGGTTCCAGCTGATTACAAGGAAGAACTCTTAGAGCACTTGTTCCAACAATGGATCAAGAGAGCCAGGAGGTAATGAGATTTCCTGGGCATTGAAGGTGACCTGATGTTCAGATACTTTATTGATGATTCAAGTAGCTAATAGGGGACTGAAGTAAGCAATTTCTGAGGCCCTTTCCAAAGCCAAGAATTTATGACCTATGATAGCTCTGATGTAAGTACCAGTATTTCATTATAGATCCTGGAGAGCACCATTAAGACGAGTGTGATTGACTATAATAAAATTCTCAGAAGTCATCATTACCACACAGATTCCAAAGCCTTCCATCATAATATAGGTGGTAGACTAGTCTCAGACATCTGTTGTGGCCTTATACATGCTACGCCTGTGGGTGATGGGCTGATAAGATTTTTTCCACAGTGTAGCCCAAATGCTTTCTATAATTAGGTCTACTAAAATTGTTTCCATAAGGGTCTTTAAACAAGTGATTTGATTATTAAATAATCTTAAAAATTAAAAGAGAAAATGGGGGAAAAGTATAAATGACATGTTTTTCACAGTTTGTTTACCCATTCAACACATTACTATTAAGTGCTCACAGTTTGCACATGGTTAGTTTGGAGATACAAGGAGATCACATATAGATAAGGGAGGACGGTTGCCCTCAAACTTATACATAATTATGATAGTTTTCTGATATTAGGAACTAAGATGCTATTACTGTGAACTAGGCACTGTTGTAGATACTTGACATTATGATCTCATTTAATCCAAACAACCCTTAGAGCTAAGTATAATTATCACTCTTATGTTTAAATAAAGAATATCATAATATGACAGATGGTTACTAGACTTACTAGACTTATTGAGGTAATCACTTTGTAAGTATATAAATATCTAATCTATACATTGTATACCTGAAACTAATATACTATTGTATGTCTACTATAATTTAAAAATGAATTTTAAAAATAAGAAACTGGGACTCTGAGAAATTATATATTGCTCAGAGCATTGCAGAACCAGAAGATTATTTAAACTATCAGTTTTGAAATTAAACTGTTTATTTAATTTCACACTGATACATACACTGGCCCTCCTCTGTTTGTTATAATACAATGTCAAATGTGTAAATTGACATTAAAATAATTCAAATCATTACTGAAATTCAGAAGAGGAGAAAAGAATAAATGAAATGAATACTCCTTGTTAACCATTGAAAAAACAACAGAGTCATTTATACCCTAAATGCTCTTAATACTTAGGACCACCACTCTCTAAATATACACATTTTCTTCCAATATTAGTTCATTACACATTTCCTACAGATTCAAAATCCTACTGAATACACAATGTTGGATATTGCCTTTCATGTGTGTGGGTGTGGTCATGACATAAAATTAAATGCATGACATAAAATTTTGTATCTTCAAAATTTTCAAGCACACAATACAGTGTTATTAACCATGTCTGGGTTGTTGTACAAGAAATCTCCACAAATTTTTATGTCTGAAAATTGAAGCTCTACACCCTAACAACAACTCTCCTTTCCCCACTCTCTCTTGCCCCCAGCAACCACCATTCTGCTTTCAGTTTCTAAGAATTTGACTACTTTAGATCCTTATGCCAGTAGAATCAGGCTGCATTTTTCTTTTGTGACTGGCTTATTTCATTTAACATCCATATTTTATTTTTAAAGGAATCTCCATACTGTGTTCTATAGTGGCTGAACCATTTTATATTCCCACCAATAATGCACAAATTTTCCAATTGTTCTACATCTTTGCCAGCACCTGTGTGATTTTTTTACAGTGGCTATCCTAGTGAGTGTGAGGGAGTAAGTCATTGTCATTTTGATATGCATTAACATAATGATTAGTGCTGTTGAACATCTCTTCGTATGCTTATTGGTCGTGTGTATTTCTTCAATGGACAAATATTTAGTCAAGTTTTTGCCCATTTTTATTTGGATTGTTTGTTTTGTTGTTGAGTTGTAAGTTCTTTTCATATTCAGAATACTAACCCCTTATCAGATATATGGTTTTTAAATATCATCTCCAATTCCATAGGTTGCCCTTCACCCTGTTGATTATCTCTTTCGCTGCAGAGAGCTACTGATCTTTCTTAAGCACAACTCTAATGCTGTCAAGTCGCTAGTGCTGCCTTTGCCTAGAGAGTAGTAACTACCCTTCTACACCTAATATTCAATCCTCTAGGATCTTGTTAGCACCTCACCTTCTCTCCAGACTGAACCACTGTTTCTCATGACCCTCACATCCTTATGCTTTCCCATTTTTAATTGCGTTTTCCAATAACTTTCTTTTCCTTAGATGTCCTCATTATTCCATGATTTTTCTCCCATGAATCCTTTTTTCAATTAAATGTATTAGAGTGACATTGGTTAATAACAATACATAAGTTTCAAAAGTAATACATCATCTGTATATTGCATTGTGTATTCACCACCCAAAGTTGTCTCCTTCCATCACCATGTATTTGACTCTCTTTACTCTCTTTAACCTCCCCCCGACTCCTTCCCCTCTGGCAACTGCCATACAGTTGTCTGTGTCCAAATGTCTGTTCATCTGTTGCTGTTTTATATCCCATAGATGAGTGAAATCATATGATTCTTATGGACTAATGCCCAAAATTGAAAGTATATTTCTTCCCTAAAACTCAGTTGTCTACTTTATATATTTCCATGACTTGATCTACTTTTGACTCATAGTATAAAATATATTTTGTATACATCATGAGCTTTTGAATATTACATTCATATACATACAACTCAATACCTGAAGGGGCATTAAGGGTAAATATAAGTGAATTAGAGAATAAATGAATGAATAGCTTTCTGCCTTCACTTTCATGACCTCTACACCCAAAACTTCCTTCATACTTTCCCTGTGACTTTAATGAAAAAATTCAATTTTCATTCCATTTCTACAGAAAATGGCTTTGAATTCCACAAATTTCCTCTGATTATTTTCCTCAAATTTTTTTTTACATAGTTTAGCCCAACACTTAGAAGTTAGAAATTAAGTTTTACATACTTATGTGAAGATGTTTAGTAAAAGTGGAGGAAAAAGAAAACTAGTTCTAGTTCTAGTTTGTAACTCCCACTCTGGTGAGATTAGTTCGTGGTTCACAGTGTGAACTAATATATTGTCAGTCGGATTATTTCTCCTGTTCTAGTAACTCACGACAGACAAAAGCTGTTAGCTCAATGACCTGGGGAAATTGGTCAGTGTTGATGGAGTTTGTGTTCCTGGCCTATCCCTCCCATCCTGGGCTCCGTGTCTTGTCCTTCCTGGGAGTCAGCCTGGTTTATGCCTTGATCATCGGTGGGAATGTCCTCATTGCGGTGGCCATCCAGACAGAAGCCCACCTACACACGCCCATGTACTACTTCCTGGGCAGCCTCTCAGGGATGGAAATATGCTACACTGCTGTGGTGGTGCCTCACATTCTGGCCAACATCCTACAGTCGAAGAGGAACATCACCCTTCTGGGCTGCGCCACTCAGATGATTTTCTTTATTGGACTTGGCAGTGCCGATTGCTTCCTCTTGGCTGTGATGGCCTATGACCGGTATGTTGCCATTTGCCACCCTTTGCGGTACCCTCTCATTATAACTTTAACTCTTTGTGTTTACTTGGTTGTGGCTTCTGTGGTCATCGGCCTTTTTCTGTCCTTACAACTGGGGGCCTTCATCTTCTCTCTGCCATTCTGCCAGACTCGGGGTATCGAGCACTTCTTTTGTGATATACCACCAGTGATGCAGCTTGTCTGTGCCAGCAGTCACATCCATGAGCATTCAGTGCTGGTGGCAGCCACACTAGCCATTGCCGTGCCTTTCCTCCTCATTGCTACCTCCTACACCTTCATTGTGGCTGCTGTACTCAAGATCCATTCAACAGCCGGCCGCCACCGGGCCTTCTCCACCTGCTCCTCCCACCTCACTGTGGTCCTGCTGCAGTATGGCTGTTGCGCCTTCATGTACCTACGCCCCAGCTCCAGCTACCACCCCAGGCAGGATCAATTGATCTCATTGGTATATACATTGGGAACTCCACTGCTCAATCCATTTATCTATACCCTAAGGAACAGTGAGATGAAGGGGACCATACAGAGAGTTCTTACCAGGAATTGTCTCTCCCAGAAAAACTAGGGGAGGGTACAACCTATCAGGCAAGGGTTTGGCTCCAACCCATACAAATTTCCATGCAACTGGGATTTCGCTCAGATGATGTTAAAACTGATCTTTTAAAATGGAATAAATGGTCCAGGTACTGTTTAGCTATGTGTACCAGAGACCTTTACAATGTTTCTCCCATTTTAGTAGACTCTGTAATTTCTCTTCTATAAAAAAAAATGAACACATGAGCATAACATAATAGAAAGTGACAAGTATAAGACTGCTAGAAGTATAGGTACCAGCTAGAAGCAGATATGCCATTCAGTAGATAACTTTTAAAATCTACTAAAGGGGTTATACACAGCAGTATGAGTGAGGGAACAGTTAAGGTTTGGCAACACTCTTACATACTGGCAATAACAGGAAGCCATTATAATCCCTAGCCCTCACAGGCAAAAAGAAGGTATGGTATTATTAGAGACCAGCGAAACTAGATCTATCAAAAGAAAATGCTTGGGCCCTGGCTGGTGTGACACAGTGGATTGAAACCCAGCTTGTGAACCAAGGGTCACCGGTTTGATTCCCAGTCAGGGCACATGCCTGGGTTACAGGCCAGGTCCCCACTTGTGGGTATATGAGAGGCAACCACACATTGATATTTCTCTCCCTCTCTTTCTCCCTCCCTTTCCCTCTCTCTGAAAATAAATCAATAAAACCTTTTTTAAAAAAGAAAGAAAGAAAGGAAAACACTTGGTAAGAACTGTGGCTTTAGGAGAATAACCATACAAAGAGATAGCAGGGAGATAACTACCCCAACCTCTTTCTACTTGTACTCTCCCATCCCTTGCCCTGTCTCCCATTGGTGAAACCCAACTGGGAGCAAAAGGGCAGGGAGACTGAATGATTCAGTTCTCAGAAGCCAGTCTTTTTGGACAGAGCAGAGAATAGATGGAGCTTCAGAGTTGGGACACACAGAATAATCAGAAAAAGATAGTTTATTATAGTAGCTGCTGTAAAAATAAGAATATAAAAAAAAGAAAAATGTTAACATCCCAATTTCCCATAACAAAGTATTTACTAAACAATTATTATATGAAAGAACTTTATCTTTGTGGCTATTCTTGTAGTTATTCATTCATTCAGTAAATTTTGAGCATTTAAAATATGTCAGGCATTAACTTTTCAAGAAACAATACAGAAAGGTCTATAGCTCCATGAACTCCTTCATTCTGGTTCATTCACATCCATTCTCATGGCCACACCTTAGCTTTTTTAGCCTTAAATTTATGTTTTCAAATACTATTATTAGTACTGATTAACATTAAGTACTTACTGTGTATCATAAATATATGTATTCTCTTAATCTTTAAAAATCTTATAAAGTATGACTGCTATTATTCTTTTTTTAATCTTGTAACCCACAGAGTTTAAGTAACTGGTGTGAGGTCATGCAGATAATACGTGATGGAGTTGAAATTTGTAATGTGAACCCAGTGAGTCCAGCTTCAAAAGCAATGTTTATTTGCATTTTGTCATAAAATGATGATGAGTACCTTTTCATAGGCTTACTGGTCATTTTACTATCTTCATTATAAAATATTAATTCAAGAATTTACCAATTTTAATTAGATCGTTTTCTCTTTTTTGAGTTTATTATATATTATGTACATAATTTCTTTGTCCGATATATTTATTAACATTTTTTACCTAATTTTGACTTAAATCTCACATTGGTAACTTTTTTTTTAACTCTGTAAGGTCATTACCTTTAATTATCAGGACATTAAAAGTTTGTCAAAAGCTATATTAAGTATATTTGAATTTCTTTCTTAACTTTATTTTTATTGTTAACACTATCATAGATATCCTCATTTTCCCCACTGATATCTTTTGATCAGCAGAGCTTTTCAAATGAAGTCTTTTTGTTTTTCTTTATGGTAATGACTTTTGGGTCCTATTTAAGAAATACGTGCCTACTTTATAGTTTTAGTAACACATTCATGTATATTACATATCACATTAATTTTAGGTATTGTGTAAGTTAAGAGTCAATGTTCATATTTTCCATATTACATATAGCTATTCTAGGGCTGTTTCTTGTTGAATTTTTGTATTTTTATGGAAAATCAATTGAATGCATGTGTATCTATGATGTGTGTGTATGTGAGTTTAATTCTGGTCCCTCTATTCTTTCTTACTCACTGATAATTTCTTCTATCCTAACAGTAGCACCAAATATCTTAATTATTATAGATTTTTAGTATGTCTTGAAATAGAAGAACATAAGGCTTCCAAAATTGTTCTTCATTGCTTAGATTATTTTGCTATTTCAAGACATTTTTATTTCTAAACTTTATAAAAAGCATGAGGAGATCTTATTTTGGATTGCATTGATTCTTTAGAGATCAATTTGAATGTAATTCATATCTTAACAATGTCGAAACTTCTAATTCATACACTTGGTGTATTTTTTGTTTGCCTCCTTAATTTTTCTTAGTAATGTTTTATATTTTCTGAACAGATATCTTTTACATTTTCTCATTAATTCATACGTAGGTTGCTGCATATTTTAATGCTATTTTAGTTTAGTTTAGTTTAGTTTAGTTTAGTTTAGTTTAGTTTAGTTTATATTAATGTTTAATTTTATTCATCTCTCTCATCTCATAAGAAAGCTCTTGGCCTTATGTGTTTTAAAATTTTTCATCTGAGCAGTTTTTTAACTTTATTTTTTATTATTGTTCAAATACAGTTGTCTCCATTTTCCTGCCACCACTTTCCCCCACTCCACCCAACCCCACCTCCCACCCTCATCCTTCCTGCCTTTGGCTTTGTCCATGGGTCCTTTATACTTGTTCCTTGTCAACCCTTCCCTTTTTTAAATGCTATTTTAAATGTTTTTTCTTGTTTTAGTTTTCAATTGTTTCCTTTTACTCTAAAAAAATACTACAAATATATTCATTGACTTACTAACCTATGACTTGGTAAATTCACTTATTAGTTCTAGTGGTTTGTAAATTCTTTCAGATTTTCTATGTATGTAATTGTTATCTGTAAATAAAAATAACTATATTTTTTTCTTTTTAAGTTGATTGTTATAGAAGTCCTCCCACCAAGAATCTTGCCTCCTGATATCTGTGCCCTTATGTATAAGGCTCCCACAACAACTTTTTTATTATATCCATTTTTTCTTCTACTTTTTCCTTTTTATTAAATTTATTGGGTGACACTGGTTACCCAAATTATACAGATTTCAGGTATGCAATTCTACAACATATCACCTGTACACTGTATTGTGTGTTCCCAAGCCTCCATCCATCACCATTTATGCCCCCATACCCACCTCCACTTCCACCGATCCCCCTCAGCCTGGCAATCACCACACTTGACTTGGATTGCCCAAAATGACATCAGCAAACATGATCCAAAATAAAAGCTTGATAAGCACTTGCATATTAGGGTCTGGCTCCTTTGAATTATGAGACCACAATGTCATAAAGACATCCCCTAGTACAAGAATATGTTGAGTGAGAGGCCCACTGCCCTAAGAACACTCCTTTTCCTAGACACCCCACCATATGATTACAGCTTCATGAGTGTTCCCAAGCAAGACCAGCAAGAAATGGCTCTACCAACCCACAAGTTTTTGAAAAATAATAGTTATTTTAAGCTGCTACGTTTTAGAATAGTTTGTTTTGTAGCAATAAATAATGGGTACAGGCATTGATACCTAGAAGTGAGGTGTCATAACAGAAACACAAAATATGTGACATTGGTTTGGGACTGATCTGAGGCTTCAAAAGCAGCAAGGAGGTTGTTGGCAAAAGTTGGACATATGGCAAACAGTTGGCAGGGGCTGGAAAAAAAACAATCCATAGAGCAAAACTTCTACAAAATCCACGGAAAACTCACAAAATAGTTAAGGCCTTTATGTTGCTTTGTATTGTATTTTACTGTATTTTTATGCTGTATTGCATTGTATTAAAAAAAACACAAACTTAAGACTGAAAGGATATGGTCAGTTTAAAATAAAAAGAAGACTCTGGGCTTCCAAGTTTACATGGGCAGAAAGTCAACTAAGAAAGCTACTCAAGTGCAAACATGGGCCATTTTTTATGTAAATGAAAGAACTTCCCAAGGGACAGACCCGGAGAGTACAGCCAATATCTGTAAATCACAAAGGATTAGGAAGCCAGTTACACAGAGCATTTTGGGCTATAATAAAGGAACATCCTTGGCTGCTGGGAGAAGACCTTGGGGCTGTGCCCAACTGGATCAGAATTATTATGGACTTGTGACTACTATGTGCCACTAATTCCTCCTCCTTTTTAGTGGAACCAAACTGGGAACTGATGTTAACTACTAGATCCAGAATTTTGAGACTAATTAAATTATTATCATTGAGATTTGTTTTATGGCACAATATGCATTTGGTTGTGATGTCTCATGTGTCTTTGAAAAGCATTTATATCCTGTAAATGTTGAGTGCCGTCAATTAGGTTAAGTGAGTTTGTAGGATGGTTCTAATCTTCTATATCTTTATGTATTTTTGCTTACTTGCATTATCAATTACTGATAGAGGTGGGTTAAAATCCACAGTTATGACTATGGATTTGTTAGTCTCTTCCTTTAGTTCTGACAAATTTTGTCTCTTGTATTTTGAAGCTTTGTTATTAGATGAACACATATTTGACATTGTTATATATTATTGATGAATTGACCATTTTATCTTTAAGCAACATTCTTGTTTTATGGCTAGTACTATCACTGGTCTAGAAATCTGCTTGTCTAATCTTAATGTACTTACATTGTCTTTTTTATGATTGGTATTTGCATGATATATCATGTTCTTCCTTTTGATTTCTACCTGTATTTTCTCATATGTAAAATATGCCTCTTGTAAAGAGCATATAGTTCATACTATTTCTTTTTTAATTCAATCAGATCGGAGTGTGTATACATATCATCTTCCTATGCATTTTTCATTCATCCCTTCTCTTTGTTCTTTGGTTTATCCTTCCCAGCTTCTTTTTGGATTTATAGAGATTTGTAATCTTTATTGGTTTCTCAGCTATATCTTTTGCATTGTATTTTGTAGCTGCATTCTTATCACAGCCTATCATGAATTATTATAATGTTGCTACAGTAAATCCATAAGAAACCTTTTAAAAAGTGTAATTTCATTTACTTTCTCCCCATAGTTGTACTCCTGTTGTAACATTTTACTTATAAATTTCATCATTGATTGCTATTTTTAAACAGTCAGTAGTTTTTAAAGGAATTCTAAAAGTATTTTACATTTTTATCTTAATTTTAAGAATACTTTCAATGGAAAGAGAAATCTAAGAAAGCTCCTTTTTTCCCCCTCTCACCTCTTTAAAAATGCCATGCCATTGTCTTTTGGTTCTCATTTTTCTGATAAGCCATCACTTGTATTCTTATAGAATTTGTCCCACACAAATATAAAATTTTTTCTCTTTGAATTTCAGCCATATAACTTTGATGAGCCTTAAAGGTGGCAGGAGGTGGAGGAGAATCCGTTGTCTTAAAATAAAATAAAATGGAGACCAGGTGTGAAAATCCCCTGAACAGAGAAAACCAGTTAGCCACATAAGCAAAACTTAATCTAGCTTATTCTGTGAGTGTAAGTGAAATTTAATTTATGTAATTCCTTGTAAATGCCTCTAATATTTATAAATAAAATTTATCTTCTTAAAATGATATGAGTTCCTTATTTTTCACTAATCCCTTACCATCTGGAAACTTGTTGTAATAACCAATCATTGGAAAAGTTAAAACAGTGTCATCATTCTCACTTCATGAGCAGTCCTGAAATGAGATGCCTCTGAGCTGCTGATCACTTTCAGTTCGAAGTCTCCCTGTTTGCAGTTTGTGTCTTGCTCAATAAAATATTCATATCAAGTAAAGCTCTCTGAATTTTCTTCTGACAATTATATTTAATAACACATTCCAAATACAAATATATTCATTCTAGCCCAACATTCTCAAAAGCCTCAACCCATCACAGCATCAACTCAAGTTCAAAATCTCAGCTTCATATTATTACCTCAAAAGCCCCAAATCTCATCATAAACCATCCAAGAGCTAGAAGAGACTCTAGGTGTGAACTATGTTCGGGCAAAACTCTTTTCCATCTGTGGACCTGGAAAACTAAAAAACAAGTTGTCTGCTCCCAAAGTACAATGGTGGGACCAGTATAGGATAACAGTTACAGACATTCCCATCCAAAAGAGAGGACACTAGAAAGGAATTATTGGTCCCAACAAATTTTGAAATCAAGCAGGGCACACTTCATTAGTCTTCAAGGCCTAAGACTAATTCTCTTTCCCTTGTGGCTCTATTTTCTGGGCCCAGAGTTTCCCTTCTGTGATCCAAGGCATCACTTGCTAAGCACATGGTCCTACCCCCAGCGTCATCCTTCCTCCTTCATGAAGGGTAGCATATGTTTGCAGTTGAGAAGTTTTCTCAGCCTGTTTCCTGCTTATAGAATGTTAAGAATCCAACAATCTTTTCTTGTTTAATGTGTCTAATATAATTTTATTTGGCTTTTTTGTTTGTTTGCATAATTGTTTATTATCATGCCTCTGTGATTTCCAAAATTGTTGGAATGGTTGAAACAGTAGGTGAAGCTTTCAGGAATAATTTCTAGCTCCAGAATTTCATTGTTTTTGCCAAAATCAGGAAGCCACTTACTGTAAAAATCTTAACCCCTGAGCTATGATCCTTGCCAGCAAAATATGTGCCTTGTATCTTTTCTTGCTCCCCTCTTTAAATTTTTTGATTGAGGTACAATTAATATACAACATTATTCAGTTTCAGGTGTATACATAATGATTCTATATTTGTATGTATTGCAAAATGATCATGACAATAAGTCTAGTTAACATCTGTCACCATACACAGTTACTGAATTTTTTTTAAGATGTACTCTCTTCGCAACCTTACATACACAATACAGTATTATTAACTATAGTTGCCATGGTGTACATTATATCCTCACATAACTTATTTATTTTATAACTGGAAATTTGTACCTTTTGACTTCCTTTTTTTCTCTTTTTCGTTTTAACTGTGGTAAGAGTGCTTAACATGAGATCTATCCTCTTAAAGTGCAAACTACAGTATTGTTAACTGTAGGCACAGTGTTATACAGCAGATCTCTAGAACTTACTCATTTTACATAACTGAAACTTTATACCCATTGAAGAACAACTTCCTATTTCTTCCTGCCCCCACCACTGACAATCAACAATTTCATCCTCTCTTTCTATGAGCTTGATTATTTTAGAAACCTCACATAAGTGGAATCATGCAGTATTTGCCCTTCTGCAATTGGCTTATTTTACTTAGCATAATATTTTCTGAGTTCATTCCTACTGTTACATATGAGATTTTTGTCATTTTTTTAGGCTGAATAATATTCCATAATATGTATATAGCACATTTTCTTTACCCATTCATCTATCAATGGACATTTAGGTTGTTCCCATACCTTGGCTATTGTAAATATACTGCAATAAACATAGAAGTTTAGTTATCACTCGGGACTGCTGTAACAGAACTCCATAGACTGGATGGCTTAAACAATAAAAATTTATTTCTCACAGTTTTAGAGACTGGGAAGCCCAAGATCAAGTTTCCAGCAGATCTTGTCTGTTGAGGACACGCTCCCTGGTTTGCAGTAGCCATCTTCCCATTGTATCCTCATATGGTGGAGAAATGAAGAATTCAAGTCTTTTTGTCTTCACATAGGGACACTACTCCCATTCATGAGAGCTCCACTTTCATGAGCAAAGACCCACCTCTAAATACTGTCACATTAGGGATGAAGATTCAACATTTGAATTTGGGTGTGGGACACAAGTATTCAGTTCAGGGAAACATGTAATTAAAAAACCTATCTACAATTTTTAAATATATTTTCTAACTATGTGAAAGTCTTCTAGACATAAAGCAGTGAAAAGTCACAGTTGTTAGTGGAGACTGAATCTATGAAAACTACTGGCAAACTGGGATTTCCATGCCAGTGACATAAAGTGACCCATGTATCCAGTAATTGTTGCTGAAAAGACAAACTACTCCAAAATTTAGTGGTTTGAAACAACTATTTATTCATTTTCATGATTATGTGTTTCAGCTTAGCTCAACTGGATGGTTCGTCTCTTCTGTATATTCTAGAGTTGCATAAAGTTGCATTCAGCTGGGGCTGAAATATCCAAGGTGGCTGTACCTTTCTCTCCCCACATGGTATTCCATCAGTACAGCACAAGCTTCTTTATATAACATACAAACCCAGAGACTGAGAGTGGAAGCTACAAAATTCTTATGGCACACACTAGCAAGTCCCAGACATTGACTTCTGCTTTATTTAATTGGTCAAAGCAAGTCACAATGCCCTCTCAGATTCAAGATGTATGTTTTGGGTGGGGGTGCTAAAAATGAATGGCAGTAATGAGGAGAAAATATGTGATTTTAAGTATGTGAGGTCTAGAAGGAGTTGGAAAGATAGAAACAAATTTAAAAGCATGGTTAGGCTAAGAATTGGGATTATATATATATATATATATAATATATATTATATATATATCTAATACATGGTTGGGCAAAAGTAAGTTTATGGTTGTGAGTACATGAAACACAATGTTTATTCTTATATATTTTTCCATACAAACAATTGTATACCTACTTTTGCATATATATATATATATATATATATATATATATATATATATATATATACAAATTATCAGCAGAGGGAAAACTTGATTGAGAGACAGAAATAAGTAGGATAAGAAAACATGAAACCAAAAATCAGAAGGAATGATTATGGAAAATTCTTCATAAGTTTTCTGCTTCTCAACAAAATAGCAGTTCAAAGAATTCTAGAGCTAGAAGGATCCAGGGAGTCCAGGTAATCTTACACCTCATGTCATAGATGAGGAGGCCCACATAAGAGCTTTCCTACTTGCCTGCAGTCAATAATTACCACAGGGCAGAGTCATAACTAGACTCCAGAACTCCAGATGTCTAGGCTGGTGTTATTTCATGAGCTCAAGCTAAAATGAGTGTTTTCCTTCAAAGTGCTCACTGGGAGATTGTCTGGAACACACTAGCAAGTTCTCTCTGTATATAGGAAAGGAATGAGAATACCGCTTGGAATTCACAGAAAATCATTGTCCATAGTGACCACACAGAAGACTTGCCCATTAATCCTGATTACTTGATCATCTAGGGGAATTTTTCTCAACTATCCCACTAGGAATAGTTATTTCTCCTCTGTGGAGACCATTAATTTTAAAGAGATTTCATAAAAGACACTAAATAATCTGACTAAATCAGACAAGACTAGACTCTGAGTGGATGTATCAGAGCCTATTTTCTGTTGTAGAGGAGGACACAGGTCTCATTCAGGACTTGATTTAGGATTATTCCATAGTATCGTCCTTCTGAATGATGTCCCTCTCACCCTGCTCCACCCTGATCACGAATTTCAAGAGCTGTCTCTTCTGAATATTCACTTCCCATGGACACTTCTCTATTCTCATCTGGATATCAAAGGGGTATCATTTACCATCTACTTGTCTCTTCCAAGGGGTACTGAACAAAGTTTATGGGTCCTCATTCCATTTTATCCCATAAGAAGAGGATGGAAGGGCCAACGAGGTTTCTGGGAGAGTTCCTTCTAACATCTTTGGCAGGAACTCTTAACATCTCAGCAAAATGTTAACCTGCTCTTTGATGAATTTTCTTAGGTAGATGATGGAATGAAGCATATTTTCAAAATGGTAAGGAAATATTTCAAGAGACTTAATTTTTGATTGATTGTATTTGGGGTTTCTTTTTAATAATAATAATAATAATAAAACACATTTCCACAGTGCTTTACAATGGAGGCAATGTTAATATATGGCAATATTATATTGTAGAAAGCAAATGAGTTATCAGACTAGGTGTTACCATTCACTTTTACAGATACAGAAAAGGGGACTTTGATAAATGGCTGAATTACCCAGGATCATATATGTAATAAGTGTAAAGCTAGGGTGAAGCTTGGATCTTTTCTTTTTTCATGGAGTATTCCCTCTATAGATCTAGCTTAAAGAGCATGGCACGTCTCTCACTTTTTCAAGTAGCATTATTAAGTCATAAGTATTTAATGGTGCTGTGGTGGCAGGGGGAGAGTATTCTATGGTGAAATAGACTTGGAAAATTTGGGGGGTAAAATTCATCTGTTTGCTTTACAATAGAACCTCACAAAACTTTATGACACTATTATGCATTGTGAAACTTGAAAAAAGTTTGAATGTTTTAAAATTTGACCATGAAAATTTTCATTTCTGAGGGTTCATGACGAATTCTGTTCTAAGGAACAACCTCTAAGGAGATAGTTTCTCAGAGGATGTTTAATTATTTTCCTATGTGCCATTCCCTCGTAAGGCTAAAATCTTATAATTATCTTATATCCCTTCACATAGCTGAGCTCAAAACTTGAATTCATAGCAGATACTCAATAAATGTTTGTCTTCTTGATTTATTTATTGATAAGGCACAGTGGCCTACTGGTTGAGATGAGGGGGTTTTCTGGAAGTTCATAGAAGGAGGCCCTATCCCTAGAGTTGGAGAACAATAAGGATCAGGGAAAGCTTTCTGGGGGAGATGACACCTGAACCAATCTCTGAAGGAGAAGTAAGATACAGCTAAAGAGTGGGAGGAAATGAATTTCAGAGAAGATGGTATAGATGATGCAGAGTCCCCAGAGCAAGAGAGTCTGTGGACAGGAACTGTAAGTGGTTCAGTAGAGCTGGGGCAGCAGGTGCAATAAGGAGGGTGGTGAAACCTAGCATTTGATTTCATCGGAGAAGAGCATTAATGTAGGGCCAAACTCTTCTGGGTCCAAAGGAATCAAACAAAGCTAAAACCTCTCTTAAACTTTGTCTACACTTTGTAAAATAATTTTCTGCAAAAATTTAATACTATCCCATGAATACCAGTGACAAGAAAGATCAAATTCCTATTGATTTTGGTGCAGTTTATTAATTTGTCAGTGTTGCTGGAACCAATGGTCTGCATGCCAGTGCCACCACAAGCTGGAGAAACGAGAGTCACAGTCAGGAAATTGGAAAACTTTTTTTCAGCCCATTGCATTTTCATGATAAAAATAACTGCATTTTTTCATTGTAAAATGGAAAAAAAAGTCATAAGAAATAAATTGTTTTCTAACAAATCATTCATTCATGGAAAAAGAATAGGAAAATATCTACTAGAAGTCAGGCAGAAGTCAGACAGTAATGCACATTACTATCAATTCTCACAATACTCTGAAGGGTAACTTAACTATAGTACACCCTTCATAGCTAAGATTCTAAGATTCATAGAAAGCAGGCAACTGCCCATGGTTCTAGAACTAGTAAATGGCAGATTCAGATCCCAAACTCTTGTTGAGAGATCAGGTGTCTCCTAAATGTGTAATAATTAACTTGGGAATGGCATGGCAGTCATCATTAGGGGAAACAGTTTGGATTAGGAGGAATTTTGAAGAGTTCTTAAATTATTCTACAAAAGGCTTTGTTTCCCCTTACCTGTGTGCATAGCTCCAGGATGAGTTTGGGCATGTCTTGCAGCAGCACTGCCAGAATCATGCAAAGTGTTCTTTCTGAATGGATGTTTGCACTCTCTTAACCATGCTACACAACCTTGATGTAAAAAAAAAAGTGAGATATACTAAAGGTGTGTATGTAGACTCTACACTCTGCTAACTAATCAAATAGAATGTGGGTTCTGGCCTCAGGTATGCACATAACTAGTCATAGGCTTTGGACAAGGCTTAATCTTGGTGGACTTTAGTTGTACTTGGAATTGAGAGGATAATGCTAGATGCCCCTTGAGTTCTCTTACAGTTTCCAGATATCAAGAAGGAACTTTTCATGTTTTATAAATGAGCACACATTTGACCTATGACTGAGCTTTGGTTTTGGTTCCATGGCTCTCTGACATTTTCAAAAGTGTGTTGGTTTCACATGCACTGTGTTTATGGATTAGCAGTATGCATACATTACACACTGTAATAGTGCTTCATCATTATTAAGGGCTAACTGCTACCTAGATGAGAATCCCAACATTATCAAACTTAATGATTCAACAAACACATCAATAGTTTAATTGCTTTGTGTGCCACCATCCATTTATCAACTGAATCTTTTCCACCCACATCTTTCTTTTTGCATGTAGCAGACAAATATAAACAAAATAACCATTGGGCTAAGAAGTCTCCAATCTAAGTGGCCCTAAAGAAATTGCAGCATAAAGATTTAACTACAAAGTAATTCAATTTTGTTCAGAACAAATCGATTGTGGTGGGAATGAATATACTGGTGAACAAAGCAGGTTTTCTTGCCCTTGTAGAGCTTAAATAGAGCCCTGATTGAAATGCTCACCAAACTGGCATTGCCAGAAATTGAGTGCTCTAAGCATTAGCTCCCTGAGGAAGAAACATTGGAACCTGAAAGTCAAGTGAGTTCTATGGGTAGTGATGAGAACATGGCTGGGAGTTTGTCTGAGGACAGCTTTGGGGAGAGGACTGAGAATAATAAATGCAGCTTATGTGTTTGCATGGACTGTTTGGTGATACAGAAATGAAGCTTTGAATGTTTCACATCATACAATAGGATGATAAAAACTCAGAACAGAGAGATTTATTTTCACAGAGCTCTTTTGGACATGAAATAAAGAGCTGGCACAGAGAAGGTGTCTATTAAGAACTTTTAAAAATGCAATCAATCTCTCATCCATTAGTCGGATGAAGATGTTGAAATGGTCAGATATTCTGTTTGTGCCAGTGGACAGGTTATTTCAAGGTCAGTGGCCAAAAAAAAAATTGAATTTGAATGACAGCATCAACTACTTAGGGTTGAAAACCTGAACATGAGGGAAATTCTCACCAAGATGTGCCACACATCTGGAATGCTAAACCTAATGGCAATGACAATGTTCATTCTTGTATTTCCTAAAAGCTGAAAAAAACATTTTTCATGCTTTTTACTACACAACAATCTTAGAGTCACAAACTCCTATTTTGAACAAAATTTAGAGTGAAAAATGTTACCACATAGATCATTTACTGTAATTCACTGTAGATCTCACGGTACCTTAAAGATTTGCATCTAAGAAAAATATATATATATCCTCCAAGTCTGAACATATGTCACAGTTGATGATATTCAAGAAAATGAGCAGTCTTTGAAAATAACCTGAGAAGGGCTCCGGAAATGGTTTGAAAGGAACACCACCATTCAGAGCAAGTGAAAATCCTCTAAAAATGACTATGGAAGGGAGAACCCTAATTTGGAAGAACAAATTCTGATGTGTTTGGTTCTTTAAATAGGTTATAGCCTCACCTGGATACATGTGCTAGCTTTTCCTGGAAACCACCCTGGCATGACTCGCCCTGGCAGATGGCAGGCTTCAGTACTACACGCCTTGCCTTTCTCCACAGATTAAGGCTGTTTTGCACCAAATCTTGCCTGTTCCCATTTGGATATAATGCTGCTCGTTTGATGTTCATGCCTTAGTAAGATAGAATCACTTTTCAATGTTTTCCTGAGTCAAAGTCTGTCTAATTTGATTTTAATGATAGATAATTAGAATTATCTTTTTACTGAAATGTCTCTTTAATTTTATTTTTTCTTCTTCTTTTTCTCTTTTACTCTTCTTATCATTCAAGGTTCAGCAGAGCCACTGCAAGGCGTGGGAAGATACTGCTCTACAGGAGCCTCACTACTTACTCTAGAAAAGATCAAAACTGAAAGGTAACACTCCAAGGGAAACCTGCCATTGGGATGAGAAAGACGGGGGGCAGTTACATTTCCTGGACACCTGTTATGTCTCAGACACAGTATACACTTGAAACATTTCATCTTCACAAATTCCTTATAAGGCCTCCTATTCACATCTTCAATCACACATGAGCGAACCAAAGCTCATTAGTTAACATAATTAATGAAAAAATTAAATTAGCAACTAAGGGAACTAGGTTTCAAACCCAAATCTAATTGACTACAAAAATTCGTATGCTTGACCTTCTACTATCCTTCTTTCTCAACATTAGGTTTCAAGACCAAAGATAAGAAAAATGTTTTAATTTATTAAATGATTGTAAAATTATGTCTATTCATTATAAAATTTTTAAATATAGAAAAACATAAGCCATAAACAAAAAAGATCCACAATCCCACCAACCTGGTAATACTCACTGATCACATTTTGAGGTAAGTTCTTTTATTTTTTATGAATAGATATAATTATTATTAAATGGAGCCATGATATAGTGCTTTCTTATAATCTGCTTTTTCATGAATTTTCCCGATCTTATTATATATTTTTCTTTAACATCATTTTCAATAATTGCAGTGTTTCGTTTCACAGGTGAGACCACGATTAACTTAAACATTCTCTAATTATTTATATTTAAGTTGATAGAATTTTCCACCATCATATTGAAAACTGCAACAAACATTTCTGTCAACAATTTCATGCACATACTCATGGTTTATAAGAATAAATTCTGTAAAACAATACTGTTGAATTAAAGTGTATGCATTTCTTTTATTATGTATTATCAGATTGCATTCCATACATTTTTAAAGCACTTTATATTTCTGGTAATTACATTAGCGAATATATGTTTCCTTGCACATTTAACAACAGCAGATGTTATCTTTTTTTTCATTACTGTTAGCATGTAAACAGAAAATAGTATCCAATTTTAATTTTATATTCATTTGAACATTAGTAAAATCGAATTTTTATATACTTGTTTGCCTTCACATATTACCTTTTTGAATTGCCCATTTTTCTAATGATGGGTTTATTTCTGCTGATTAGAAAATTTCATTTTCTATTCAGTTTGCTTATTGTATTTTTGACCCACAGACATTCATATTTTTATTCTGTCAAAATATCAATATTTGTATGGACACCACTCATTTGGTTGTAATTTGGTTATACTCTGAGACCAGAAAAAAATCTTCTAGCTTTCTTCCATTTTAAAAAAAATACTTGAATCTAAGTCCATCAGAAATAAATTTTGATATATAAGTACATTGATTTTACTCAATTTTGCATTTTCTATTATGTATGTTTTCAAGAATTATCTATGATTTTTTTTGGTTTAATAATATCTGCATTAACCATTCAATGTTAAATACACATTTTAGTATTTGATTTTTTAAATCCAATTTTTATACTACAATTTCCCCAATCTTGAATTACATATTCTGATTAATCACCCAATAAACAAGAGTTTTGCTAAAGAATTGCTATAACTCTATTTAGAATAATATATTTTTAAGTGCTTGTAACTCTGAGAAAATTTTTGAACAAAAATCACTAAAGCCTGGGTACAGAGTTTTTTCACAAGAATTTGTTTTGCTTAAGTTTCTGTAGATATTATCCTATTGTTTCTTGAGTTTTTGTATTTAAAATAAAGTGTGGTCCAAATCAAAAGGGACTTATTTACCAGTACTTTTTCCTTCCCAAATGCTTATGAAGTTCTTTTTTATTGTCATTGTTTTAATACCTGTTTTAAGTCTGCTATTGCATTTTTAGTTTCTTTATGGCCTTTCCTTTATTTTATTTGTATTGTTTACACTATTACAGATGTCCCCATTTTTTCCCCTTTACTCCCCTCCTTCCAGCCCTCATCCCCACCCCATCCCTGCTTTCCTCAGGCCATCACCACACCGTTGTCTGTGTCTGTCCTTATGGTCTTTTCTTATCTCGCACAGCTCCACTTTTTTAAAATCATTTTTTATTGTTATTCTTTTATAGTTGTCCTAATTTTTCCCCCTTTGCCCATCCCACCTCCTGTTCCTATAGTCAATTCCCACACTGTTGTCCATGTCCATGGGTCATTCATACATGTTCTTTGACTAGTTTCTTTCCCTTCTTTCCTCCATCATCCCTCTCCCCACCCCGCCTCCGGTCATTGTCAGCCTGTTCCATGTTTCCACGCCTGTGATTCTATTTTTTTTTGATAGTTTATTTTGTTTATTAGATTCTTCTTATAGGTGAGATCATATGGTATTTGTCTTTCACCAACTGTGTTATTTCACTTAGCATATTCTCCAGTTCCATCCATGCTGTTGCAAAAGGTAGGAAGGAGTTCCTTCTTTCTTTCCACTGCAAAGTGTTCCATTGCACCACAGTTTTTTGATCCACTCATTTACTGATGGGCACTGAGACTAAACCTTGTTTCACTTTTAAAGTTCAGGTTCATTATTAGAAATTTAGAAAAAATATTTAAATGAGAGAAAATAAAAAATATATATCAGTAGGGATTGGAATAAAAGGCGTTTTCCTAGTTTTTATGGAGTCAAAAAACTGGATGAAAAGTGAACCACCCATGAATAAATTATCTAATAGCCATGAACTGGGATACTACAAAAACAATGGAAAGAACAAAGTCTTTTTAGAACAGCAAGGATGACCTTTGCAAACACAATGTTAAAGCCAATTACAGTCGAGTATACACCACACATATGAATTGAAACATAAATAAGTGGGAAGTGCTGCATGGAGGGGGGCAAAGGGGGAAATTTGGGACACCTTTAATAGCATAATCAATAAAATATCATTAAAAAAGAAACAAACAAATTTCTAGTGATAAAACTCAAAAGAATAATTACCTTAGGGAGATATAAAGACTGAGCAGAGGCACAAAAGATGCTTGTAGGTTATTGGAATTGTTCTATATCTTTTTTTGGTTTTTTCAACTTTGGAGTATTTTTTTTAATTTTATTTTTATTGTTTATGCTGTTACAGTTGTTTCTGCTTTTTTCCCCTTTCTCCACCTCTACCCAACCCACCAGCTCCCCTCCCCAAGCCAATCCCCATATTGTTGTCAGTAACCATGGGTTGTGCATAAATGTTCTTTGATTAATCTCTTCACCATCTTTCATCTGGCCCCCCTTCCTCTTTCTGGTAGCTGTCAGTCTGTTTTATGTAAGTTTGTATGTATCTATTTTGTTCATTAGTTTATTGTGTTCATTAGATTCCCCATATAAGTGAGATCATGTGTACTTTTCTTTTTCTTTCACTGACTGGCTTAATTCATTTAACATAATTTTCTCCAGGTCCATCTATGCTATTGCAAAATGTAAGTTTCTTTTCTTTCTTTTTCTTTTCTTTCCTTTTCTTTTCTTTCCTTTTTTCTTTTCTTTCCTTTTCCTTCCTTTTCTTTTTTCTTCTTTCCTTTCTTTCTTTCCTGCCTTCCTTTCTTTCTTTCTTTCTTCCTTTCTTTCTTCCTTCCTTTCTTTATTCCTTTCTTTCTTCTGCATAGTATTCCATTGTGTACTTGTACCACAGCTCTTTTATCCACTCATCTACTGATGGGCATTTAGGCTGTTTCCCAATCTTGGCTACTGTAAACAGCACTAGAATTGTTTTACTTCTTAATCTTGGTAGTGATTATTGATACTAGTGTCTTTATTGTATGAAAAATGAATCA
>PVKM010010886.1:0-33971 GCA_004027735.1 Carollia perspicillata
TATACTTTCTTGCTATTAGATCTCTTTCTCTTTCTTTTTCTCTCCTTTATTTGACTTTAATTTGCTGTTTCACCAAAAATCACTGATTCTGACACTGTCCTTTTTTATTAGCACTAACAAGTATCAGCACAGACATTATGTACTGATGATGGAGTGTGTTACTTCCCTGTCAGTGGAAGAATTTCAATTGAGAACACATTAAAATAACATTCATTACCGAATCACTTTTTTATGTTCATTGAGAATTTGCTGACTTTTGTTTCTTTGAATACATATGTCTTAAAAGTTAGCTATAAAGTGCTGTTTTTATTTGTGTAAGTGGTTATTTTTAATACAAATTATCAACAAACAAGTCCAGGGGCCAACTCAGTAGACTTTTCTTTCATTATAACTGACAATGTTTTTATAAAAAATATTTTTGAATTTAAAAATATGTCTTAAAGATTATGGTTCAGAGCTTTAAAAAGCACCTAAGTAAAAGTCAGTTAAAGTTGCTTTAAAAATACCTTTCATTACCTATAAAATAGAGAGTTCATAGCTTTGTATGTAAATAAAATATTTCTGTTGAAGCTAATTTATGTGTAATATGTGTATTTTTAAGTATTATTTAAATGCTCTAAAGACTGAGGGGATTAGCAGGAACTATATAAACTCCTCAAGTGAAATATCAGGTGGAATCCCCTACATATTTAAAAACTGTTTTCCTGTCTCCCTTCCCTAGCATCTCCCACTGAATGAATGTGAACTGCATGACTTTGTGAGAAAACTTCATAGTATTCCAATTTTCTCGTGTTGTGTAGACTCAGAAGCAAAATGGATAGAAAAATAGCCATCGAAATAGTCACATTGAAAAAATATACATGCATCATGATCTTATTTTTCTTCTTTTCATAAGTAAGCTCTTAATGGTGTCACCAGAACTTGTTCCAGTAATGTATATATTTAAAATATTAAATGTCCAAAAAGAAGGCTAGTACTTGCACAGTTCAAATTCTCGATATTTTTAGTTAATTTTTTCTAACATCATGAAAATAACACTTTACTCTACTGCTGAGGTCCATCTGCTTCTGAGTTCATTAATAGGAATTGTTTCTAATAGGATAAAGTTAACAGGACCATGAAGTGAAAATGCAAACAGCCCCTTAATTGTAACTTGGAGCTGCATCGTGCTGTCTGACTGTATAAGAAGGACTCTAATAAATGTTTGTTTTACCAGTCAAGGAGTGAGTAAATTTAACCTCCCTTAGGTTTGGAGCAACTTTACTCAAAGAAACCTGGCCTTCCACAGTCGTTCCTAAGAAAAAGAAATGACCCCCAAATTCTTTTTGTGACACTTTAGGAATGCTTGAAATTTAATATCAGGCAGATCATCAACTTAAAAAATACAAATAGGTTTAAAATGCTAGTTTCATGAAAGTTAAACTTTTATTGTAATTAATAGAAAGGATCAGATAGGAGGACAGAGGGAGCCATAAATTTCCATTTCTCTATATAATCTGGTGAATTGGATAGAAAATCTAGGGTAAAGCATTTATAAAAGAACTAGAGTCTCTCTTAGTACTTTTTGAGGCTTTTTCAAGTTGTGAAAACTTGGTATTGCTGAGATTTCTTCTAATATTTCCTCCACTTCTTTTATTGAAAGTCCCAACAAACTCAGAACATCTAGGGAAGAGGTTAATGTAGTTCTTTCCTTGTCAGCTCTGGGAATAATATTCTTCTCCCTGAATTTAGCCAGCCTTGCTGGGGCATGTGTCAAACTCCATTGTTCAATCAATTTCGCATTTCTATAGTGAATCTTTACTTTTTCTACCCAATCTTCATTTCACTCTATTCAGTTTGCTTCCAAGAAAATCCTTGGTGAGTGGGTGGAAAAGGGGATGTGCTATGAAAAAAGTCTGAGCTTTGGAATAAAATTGTCCCAGGTTTGAACTATTTTTTCCCTATTTGTTCAGTTTTTCTTTTGTGCCCATTGCCCAGGGAGACATATTAGGAAAATATTGGTATAAGAAATGTCCAAGATATTACTGCTTATGTTTTCTTCTAGGTTTTTTTTATGATTTGAGTCTAACATTTAAATCTTCAATCCATTTTGAGTTAGCTAGGATAGTTTAGAAAAACTTATTCTTTGACCGTCTTAATTCTTGTGACAGCAAAATGGAACTAATAATCTCATAGCTTCTCCCAGAGGAGGCATGGGCTAGCAATGAAAATAACATCTTAGGTTCTGTCTTTTTTTATTTCATCTCTAAGCTCTTTTCTTTCTAGCACCTACCCTCACTTTGCCTCCAAGTTTAACTTAAATCTATACCCATTAGTCATAAGCCAGCATCCTTTCTAACACTTTGTTTCCTAGAATTTATTTTTTTCCTCTTACATTGTATTATCTAAGATTGAACTCTGGAAATACCATTTTCATAAGAGAGGATTTATGCTTTACTATAGGAAATTTCACAAATGTGCACAAATGAATTTGCTAGTTTCAACTCTAGAGAGCAGGTTTCAGCAAGCTTTGTAAGAGGCATTGTGTAAAACTGGGTTGTGTACAGTCTACCTGATTTAGGAAGGTGGCCTAGCTATCTAAGTACTGTCCTCAGTTTCCACATCTGTACAATGGTCATTAGCAACAGTACTTAACAAAATGATGTTATAAGACTAAAAAAAATGTCAATCTCTGATGGATTGCCTTTTACTGCTTTTACTTGGTGCAGCTTAAGATGAAGTAAGTTAATTTGGGTCAGGAACAAGATTTGATTGACAAGTTAGAAATTTTCTCTATCATAGTTGTATACAGTTCAGTCAAAAATTTTTCTTGGCTGTGTCTAAGTGGCCTTCTGGTTGCTTATTTCTCTATTCTTATGACACTTGAATTGTCAGCACAGCCATAAGTCAATTATCTTTTTAATGTTAGCAATAAACAACAGGAAAATAAATTTAAAAACTAAAATTCCATTTTAAATAGTGCCCAAACTGCATGATACATATTAGAATAAATCTAACAACAGATATGCAAAATGACTTGAGGAAAACTCTAAATTACTATAGAGAAAATTAAATAAGACCAAGTAAATGGAAAAATATTTTATGTTTATGTACTGGAGGCTGAATATGGTTAAGATGGCAATTGATTCACAAATCCCAATAAAAATATAGAAACTGGCAAAGGATTTTAAAAGGTATACAAAAATGCAAATGCTCTAAAACAGCCAATAATGTTTAAAAGAAGAACAAAATTGGGGGACTAACATTGCTTGATTTCAAGACATGATTTAGTATAGTAAGTAACCAAGGTAGTTTTATATTTGCTAAAAGATCAGCATATAGATCAATGGAATGTAGTGAGAACTGTAAAAGTAAACCCACAAATAAATGGACAATTGATTGTCAAAGCATTCAATGAATATCCAATCAAATGAATATCCAAGCAATTCCATGAAGAAATAAAAGTGTTTTTTATTAATTATTCTGGAAGAATTGGATATTCATAAGGGATAAGAACCAACCCTTATCTCACACCATACACAAAAATACTTTGCAGTGAATCATAGTCCTAACTATAAAAAATAAAATCATAAAATCTTCTGGAAGAAAACATAAGAGGGGGACTTTATGACCTTGGATTAGGCAAGGATTTCTTGTTTAGGACACAAAAATAGAAAATCAATAAATTATATTTTATTAATGTTGAAAATTTTATTTTTCCACAAAGAAAATAGAGAAGCAAGCCAAAACTAGGAGAAAATATTTACAACAAAGATCAGAGAAAGGATTTGTATCCAGAATATACAAAATACTCTTGCAATTCAGTAATAAGACAAACAGCCCAATAAAAACCAATGTGCAAGAATTTTTATCATAAATTTCACCAAAGAAGATATATGAGTGAAAATAAATAAAGAGAAAGTGCTTAACAGTATAACGCACCAAGTAATGCACATTAAAGCTACAACCAATTTAGGCTTTCAAGAATGTTAATGAGTAAAAACAGACCATGCCAAATGTGGTAAGGATGTAGAGGAACTAAAATTGTCCTACACTGTTGGTGGAAATGTAAGATGGTAAAACCACAGTGGAAAACAGTTCAGCACTTTTATTAAAATAGTAGATATACACCTGCCATATAGTCCAATTATTTCACTCCTAGAACTTATGCAAAGGATTAAAAAATATGCCCATGCAAAAATTTATACACAAATTTTCATAGTATGTTTATATGTAATAACCTAAACTGGAAACAGCCAATAGCAATAGGTGAATGGATAAACATGTGTTGGTATAAAGGCACAATGGAAAACTATTTATCAATTAAAAGGAGCAAATTGCTGATGTCTGCAACCCTAATCTAGAGTCATAGAAAGCCCATTAGTAATTGCTGAGGACAGAGGTATAGTAAGGGGATGGATTTTAAAGAAAGCACAAGGAAACTCTGATGTTAGAGAAACATTCAGTGTCCTGATTGCATGAGTGTAGTTATCCAGTTGAACACATTTATTATGTGCTGTTTTTTTACATATATAATAGCAGTTCCATAATGTGGCTAATATTAAAACAAGGAATTCTAAAAGGTTTAACCTGTATTTATATATTGTAAATATTTTTATGACTTACTTGAAACTCATATTATAATAGAACTGGTCTAAAATGGGGCTTCTGAGACAAAGTATGACATGGGACTGTATGTTTCTTTCTTTCTTTTTTCATATCTGTCACTTCATTTTATTTATTTGTAGGAGGAGTTGAAAGAAATCTTTAAGAGTATTTTCATTTTCCCCCCTCAACACTTATACTTGAAATCTGGTATTCGTGTGTGTGTGTGGCTAGGGGTAGGGGCAGCATTAGTGGAGGGGGAGAGTTTTGAGTATAATGAAATGGATAAACTGAGACTCTAGTTATAAAATATTTTCTATTTAATCCAAGAAAGTTCAAGAGACCTGACATAAATGCCTTCACCTGATAGGGTGGGAGAATGCATGGGAGAGGGGAATAGTCCTTGAGGGTCTTCCTTAAGAGATGATAGTCTTAGGAGGGAATGTTTTGTTTTTTTTAAACTCCTAAATCTTATCTTTTTTAGAAAGCTAAACATTTTCCATAAAGAGTACTTTTGAAAATATTAAAATATGCATACACAAAGTGTGTTTTATGGGCAGAGACTAAGCTCGGAGAGGCAGTCTTATCAAATCTTGTAATGATAGAATCTGGCCCTGCCATTACCCTACAGAGGAGTTTGTAACATGGGCCAGTCTCCCCAACCCCAACCCCAAACCCCAGCTTGAGAACAGTTTTTTTCTTGGGTGCAACTTTTTTGAAGTAGTGACTCATCAACATCATCCTTTAGGTTTCTTTACATAGACCTTCTAGTCCTGAGTGGGGATTTGATTTACTTCTCCCCACAAGCTCTTATTCTAGGCTGTGTGGTCTGATGATCCATACTGAGTGTCTTGGAACATCTTTCCTCATCCTATATTAATTCTACTGACCAACTCAAGTCCACTTTGTCTCCAAGCTTCCTTGCTACCCACTTCCCTGACCCCCACCCCTCATAGTACACACATTCTGCAGCAACCACTGCCCATGCGAGTCTCCTCATATTTATTTTATATTGCCCTGAAAAATCAATTGTTTTAGTTTCCCTGGTTAGACTACAATCTCTTTAAAATGGGAAGAACATCATATAATTATGTGGGTCCTTCTCAGTATTTGGCTTAATATCTAACATACAATATATATACTCAAATATTTATTGATGAATATATTATAGGCCATAATAGAGGAATAGTAAAAAGGCCACACGTGAGTGAATTTCCTGAAATAATAATAACAATTATGTATATTTGTAGAGCATAGCAGTTGAACACATGGATTTGGAGTCACACAGGCAAGAGTTTAGTTCAAACTTCGGCTCTGCCTCTTACTGGGGCAAGTCACTTGAACTTCGAGTCTCATTTTTTCATCTATAAAACAGGAATAATAATACTGTTCTGATGAAATTATTTTCAGTGTCATATGAAAAATGTTGGTTAAGGTCTTTAACATTGAACCCGTATAAACTCTCAATGATGGTAGGTTTGTATAATGTTTACAATTTTAGCATCGTTTTATATTCTTATTTAATAAAACTGTCAGATCTCAATTATATATAGGAACTCAATAATTTCCAATTTATTAATGCATAAATTGAGATTGCAGACATAGTAATTTGTTTACTGTTACATAATTTGTTTTTTCAATACACGATTTATTGCATCTTAAAATATCACATATAAGTCTGAGAAATCATTGGGCATTTTGCTGTTTCTATAGTTGCAATAGATCTTAGATCTATTCATCTAAGATCTTAGATCTTATTCATCAGCCTGCTGAACTGTTTCTTTTTCATAGATGCCATCCAAAATGTTTCTGATATCCTAGTTTTTAACTGTTGTGGCTTGCTGAATTAAAGCAGCTGAATTTGATACAAGTTCAGTGTCATTTCCTTCAAAAATCAACTCATCTTTCTAGGCTTGAGATACTGAACAAGAAACTCCTGACCTCATCCAAACCTTGTGGGTATATTTTTCACCCAAGAAATTTCTGATTTCAGCAAGAGAACCGTTCTCCTGAATCACAAAGTTGATGGGAAAAGAAGCATACACAGGCCACACCTTATGTCAGAAGCCCAGTGCAACACCCTCGATCATGTTCTGTACATAGAGTGAATGGTTGCCAGTTTCTTTCTATTTCCCCACTATTTGTTTGCCCAGAGCCTCTTCTTTTTTCTTACTGAGGAGGCTGAGTTCTACACTGATGTGATTGAAGTCCCGCCACAGGGCGCCTCTGGGGCCGTTGATAATAACTGTCCCTTTGGAGTGATGTGGATGTTGTCTGGGATGTTGACAGTCCACAGCCTGAGTGCTGAGAGTGGGCTTCATCCTCGCAGTAGATGCGGCAAAGAGCTCGTTCTGAATAACCTGTTAATCAAGGTGTGTTGTTGTAGGATGCAAGAAGTGATAATAATTCCAAATTTGTGATTATCATTTAATTTAAATTAATGAAGGCACAACAATAAATCCTTGCAATGGTGCTAACTGTGACCTGGAACAGGTACATTCTAATTCATTAAACTGATTTCAGCCTTAAAGGAGGAAAGCCAAACTCAAAAGAAAAAGTGGCCAGTCAGAAACAAGTGAAAGACAAGAGAATAGTGTGGTTAACTCACCAACAATTTCATTTATTCCATCCTAGATTTTTAACATCATGTAATCATAATTGTATGTGATTGATTCGAAATTAACATGTGAAGCAATGACACTATGTAAAAAGAAGTTGGTTGGAGTGGCTTCTGGGAAATTTTGTTTTGCTTCTAGGGACCCTTAAGAAAAAAAATCTCTTTTCTTCTGGTTGTCTTCACATCCAAATGTGTTTCCTGGAATTGCTGCAGTCACCTTACCACTCATAAGAGGAAGGCACTACCTCCAAAAATGAAAAAGCAAAGACACGATAATGTCCTTGAACATATGACTCAACTTTCTTGGAATCCACTGGGTTTCTAGTGTGAAAACAATCATTTCTACACTTTTTAACTCAATTTTAATAGAAATTTCTATTGTTTGCAGTTGAAAGAATCTTAACTGTTACACTGGATCTCAGAAAACTTTCAGAGGTAAGAGTATGTGAGGAATATGTTGTTTCCACATTGAAAATTGAAAAAAAATCACAAAGATTGTACCTAATAACAGCTTTTAATCCAATGCTCCATTTTTCCTTGTAGCATCTCCAAATGTGACAGGCATTTCAAACTTGCTTGTCAACGTGCTTAAAATGTACATGACATTTTCAAGGAGAGGAAATCAAGTAATTGCCTGAGCCAATAAGCTTTTTGGAGTCGTCTTGAACTGCTGGCCCCCCTTCACAAGCTGAAAATAAAATGCCTGGGTGGAGGCAAGGAGTGGGGGACCTTAAAATGTTTTGAGAAAATGTCAAATGTAATCTGTCTCTTTTGATTTAATAAACCATGGGAATTCCTAGGTGGGTGCTTGATTATACAAAAATAAAACCAGAAACTTGATCACAGCCAAATTCCCGGAGGAATATGGGTCCTGTCAGTTGAGAATTTCCACAGTGGATTTTTTAACTAATGGTTTGATTTTGCCTAAATGACAAAATTTCTTCCTGTTAGTCCTCTCTGGTCACCAAACTGAAGTACTACTTCTGGTCCTAGATACCGCATAGTAATAGTGCTCCAATAATAATGACAATATATTTTCTCAGCAATCCAGAATACCACGCACACGGCAAGCCTTTAAAAAATATTGAACTATTTATAGAACATTTCAAACATCTTTCCCATCTCAGTTTCAAATACTCCTATTTCTACATGTTCTGCTATTCACAGGCTGTTTTGTATTTCTGGGGTTCTCTGATGGAGATTAACATGCTTTTGAGATTCTTCGATCAATATAACAAATTCATTCAACAAACATTTATTTTCATGTGCCAGGCAAGGATTAGGCACTTGGGATATAACAGTAAACAAAACAAAATTCCCTCTCTTCAAGGGGTTTATAAAGTATAAGAAACAGTCAATAAATAAGACATAATAATTAAATCAATCATTTAATGTGTGAGGGATGGTAAGTGCCATAAAAAACATACTAAATAGGGTAAAGAGATTGAGAGCGTAGGAGGATGAAAGGCAGGTGGCAGTTGTAATAAAGATAGCCGTGATAGGCCTAGGCAGAGTGAACTGTGATAAAGAGGTGATAGGGCAAGGGTGTGGCTGGCACAGGAAACCACTCCTGCCAAGTTTCTGAGCTAAGAACCTACCTTGTGTGTTTGATGAATACCCAGGAGGCCACGTGTGGCTTTTGTGGACTGAGTGGAGGAAAGAATACTGTGGGAAGTGCTGTGGAAGGCTGAGGGAAGACAGGATTGGGTGGCATAGTTACACGCTAGTTATGTAGGGCCTTGTGTGCCATTGTGTAGACATTGGCTTTTACGCTAAAGGAAATAGATGCCAGTACAGCATATTCAGTACAGAAACAATATGGACTGGTTTATATTATAGGACAATCACTGGTGCCATATTGAAAATAAGGTGAAGGAAAGGTAGAAGCAGAATAATCAGAAGTTATTTCATTAGTCCAGGCAATTAATAGTGGTAGGTATATTTTTTCCCTGGAGCTGTCATAACAAATTACCACAAACTGTGTACCTTAAACAATGAAAATTTAACCTCTCACTTCCTGGAGGCCCCAAGTGTGAAATTAAGGTGTCAATGGGGCCACGGTCCCCTGAAGATTATTGAAAAGAATTTGCTCTTGTCTCTTCCAGCTTCTAGTGTTTGCCAGAAATTATTGGCATTCCTTGGCTTGTGGCAGTATATGCCAATCTTTAACTCTGTCTTTACTTCACTGTTTTTTTCTCTCTGTGTGTCTGCATCTCCACATCTTTCTCTCATTAAAATTATACCAGTCATTGGGTTTAGGGTCTACTTTAATTTGACATGATCTCATCTTAACTTGATTACATCTACAAAGAACCTATTTATTTCCAAGTAAGGTCACATTCATAGGTACCAGACGTTAGGAATTCCAAATGTCACGTAGGTACAACAATTTACTAGTACCACAGAAGTAGGTGGTACTAGTAAAGATGATGGGAATGATGAGATTCCGCGTGCATTTTGAAGGCAGGCCCAGCAGGATGAGAAGACGGGTGTCGAATGTGAAGGAAAATGGCTCCAAGGTTGACTGACACCTTAATTTTTCATCTCCCCTTGACTTCTAATTCAGGTACCACTCACACATCTGTTTTTCAGCTTTCTAAATTCTGTTGTTGTTGGATTCTGTTCAGTATTTTTTCTCACAGGTTTATAACTTTAAGTAAAAATCACTAGTGAGGCATTTGGGGTTTGGAAAATAGTTGTAGTGAGCACATATGTATATAATCTACAATGCTTATCCAAATTTGTCTCCAGGGGTAAATCTGAGTTTGTGGAGACGGAAGCTTAAACATTTCCTGGGCTCACTTTAAGACAAAATTATAAATGCCAAATTAGGTACAATAGTAGTGTTTTCCTTAAACCCAGACAGGAGGGGCCCCTGTTCTGGATACACACATACACACACACAGATTCATGAAAGAACCCAGATCCTCTATCACATGGGATCTGACATCCAGCACTAACACAGAACAAACTATAAACCCAAACTCGTGCACTCGTGACTAACGTCTTTTGAGCCACCGGGAAGTATTTTCCACATCTCATGTTGTATATCCCCCCCCAAAAAAAGGTTACTGTGTCTAAACACTGTGAAGATTTTTTTGGTTTGCTGATGTCCACATCTGGGCTAGGCATTGCTTTGGAGTTTGAAGAGGATTTGAGACACAGAAGTACTTGGGTAACAGAAAAGACAGATTATTTTATCAATTCCTTTCTCTGAATAAGAACAACTGCAAGAGAGTCTGGCTTTTTAAAGTATCATTTGAAGTAGTGGCAAGGATTCATTCATTTACCTATGCTTCTATTCAGGTTCAAAAATTCAGCAAGATGTTCACAGTATTTGTACTAAATAGCAGTTGGGAAACATTTTTTAATAATGAACAACTCATATTCTTAAATTTGTGTAGAGAGAGATACAAATGCTTAAAATAAATATAGAATCTTCACTCATTGTGTGGTTCTATATATTGCCTTACAAGATGAATAAATTACAATTATGTAGCAGCTGTTTATATGCTAAAATGTTTTGTAGTATTTTTGTAATAATAATAATATATTATATCATATATGATTCCTTGTTTGAACATGATATTCAAAATTCTAAGTTTATTTCTGAAGCTAAGTTTTTTTTTTTAGACATTTACTGAAAATTTCAGTAAGTACTGCCCCAGGAGAGCAAATTTTCTCCAAATTGAATTTAATAAAATATTATAAAATGCTCAAAAGAGCTAGTAATCATCATTATTAGTAAAATTAAAAGTATGTAAAAGTCTTGATTATTACAATATATATAGGGCTTTTGGTAAAAGTAAAAAAAATGACTAGATATTTGTATTCCATGAATCATGTGCATCCTTATACAATTATACCCCAAATCATTACTCCATTACTGGATTAGCCAGCTGTGTATAATAACTTCAGTCCTCTTTCACATTTGACCAAGTTCCAGTCACCTAAAAACACTATTTTTAACATATTTATCCCCTAATTTATCATTGTGGAGGTATAATGGCTAAGACTGAAGAACATTTTATCTATAGTTAGTATATTTACAACTTTGGTATTTAGACATGTGGTATGGTTGTTTTCCTGTTGTACTAATGTTCTTAGTTCCAAAAACATTAGGGTTGATGGGCCTGTTCAAATATGAAAATTTCCTTATAATGAGAAAAAAAAAGCATCCGGCAAATTTACAAATTCCAAAACATGGTCAGATATACCATATCCACAATGCCAGAAAAATCAATTCACAATATGGTTAATTTTACTACCTAATTTCCTGACAGATATATTTTTTCCTTTAGCTTTGGTTGAATACTCTCTGGTTGCCTCTTTATGTGACAAAATACCTATTTTTATAGACTATTAACATAATTCAGTATTTTATTGCATGATATTAATATTTATATTTCCATAATATTTATAGTTTAGAATTTTTTCAGCATCACAAATCATTATTAGAAATGCTCTAGAAACATTAAGATTGTTTTAAAAATTGGGAAAACTTTATCAGATTTCTCTCCTATGAGAATTTTTACAAATAATCAATCTTTCTGCTGTCCCTGCTATAGTTTGTGCCCTATAAACTTGGAAATTCTGATAGATTCTATTTGGTGTGATTTCCATCAAAAAGAAATTGGAAGAGCTATATAGATGGTGTGTTTAGAGCCCAATATGCTGCATTGTTAAGTACAAGGTATTTCTAATGCAAGATAACTTTTATATTCACTGGATGGTGATGAGATTCTAATTCTTTGCTGATAAACTGAAGTCTTACAAGAATTTTCCACAGAGATCCTTTCCTCTCGTGATGCAACCTCTGCTGCTGCATTCGCTGTCACCATGCTGGGTGTGCCATAGCAGCACCCCGGGAGCTGTTCTTCCAGGGAACAGCAATGACTTCACTGCACGCGGACATGCCTGAACATTACATAAACGTATTCCAGTAAGCTCAAAGTAAGTGTATCTCCGAGTCCACCTCTCTTCTCCCACATCCTTCAAATGCCTGTGGTCTTTCCAGTGCCACCAGAAACCTAGGAAGTGTGGAACGGAGAGAAACATGACTCTTTAAACAGTGGAAGCTAAATGCCTTTGTTTTGATTTTTACAGAAACATGTGACCAGATAAATAACCTGCTAGGCCCCTCTCTCAGGGTCTTGGAAGGCACCTGCACGAACGAAGGGGCCTGCAGCTTAAGCTTCATTAGCTTCACAGCTCGCTGCCTCTCTGCTTCCTGTGTGAAGTCGCTTTGCTGTCGCCATTGATTGCTCCGAAAGCTTGGCTGACCAACACCTGGAGGGAGGTCTTCAACTTTTGATAATTTCGGTCGCTTTATATAGGATAGTGAATACAGTGGAGCCCGTATAGATTTCAGCTTTGTTTGCAAAATTCCGTCCCAGGGCTTTTATAGTACAAATAAAATCAGTTAGTAGCTAACCAATTTTTGTTTTTCAGAAGCTAAAAAAAGCAAGTTTAGAATTGAGCTAGGCCGTGCGGCAACACAGGGAGAAGAAGAATGAACTGAAATGAAAGCACAATCTGGAAGAATAACTTCAAAACAATGCAGCAGGATGAGAGTCCTGCTGCTCCCATTTATGAGTCTCTCAAAGCCCCGTGCCCACATCAAGGGCTGTTAGCAGGCGGCACACTCCTAGGCAACCAGCCGGCAGGGGGCGCAGGCTGGGATTCTCGCAGGATAGCGTGAAGAAAATCAATTCCAATCCTCCAAGGACGATATACAGCCAATGAAGGTCACTAAACACTATCAGTTCTCTGAGACCTTTGAGACCTGAGAGGAGGTTTCCAAAAATTACCACACCTCTAATTTTGGCCCTCCAGTTGAAAGCACATACTGTATTTTATATTTCTGCCCATTTTTACCTGTCGAGGGTAGGAGTAAGAAGGAGAGGCTTGTGTAAGTATGAACTATCTGAACATTCTGGTTCGAATACAGCTGATTACAAAATAAATTCCTAGAGTTGTAATTACACCAATAAAGAGACTGACTACTATACTCATCCACCTAAGGAAAAGTGATTTGCATTTTTTTAATCCAGTTATTTTACCAGTGGTCACAGCCATTGATTATGTGTTGATTAATGCCTGGGAAAATTAAATGTTTCAGTAAGATTTAGAAGGATCAGTGATGAGGTACTAAAGTAAAAAACATAGAACTTATACAAGTGTCTCAGCGTGCCCCCTCCCCTCTTCCTTTGCTTATTATGTAGCCTAGCATAATTCATTTAACTCCTAGTAGTCTCAATCTTCTCATCTATAAAAGGGGATAATGATGTCCAGCCTACTAATATTAGAGGATTGCTATGAAGATCAAATAAGAAACTGTATGTATAAGTGCTTTTTAGACAGAAATAATACAAATATAGATATTATTATATCTATTTTTGAAAATATGAGACTAATGCCTTCATGAAACAAGCTTTTTTAAAAAGATTTTATTTATTTATCCTTAGAGGGGAAGGATTAGGGAGAGAAATATCAACGTATGATTGCCTCTTGTGTGTCCCCTGCTGGGAACTGGCCTGCAACCCAAGTATGTGCCTTGACAGGGAATCGAACTGCAATCCTTTGGTTTGCAGGCCCGTGCTCAATCCACTGAGCTACAACAGCCAGGGCTGAAACAAGCTTTTTGACTGAGGTCGGTGCTATGAAAAAAGCAGAGAAGTGAAGGACACATTGAGGAGAAATTAGGCTTAGACCAGGTGGTAGAAAGTCTGAAGGCTGTTCCAGGGGGAAAAATAAGTAAACCCAGGGAGTTTATTTCTTTTTATTACTTTTATCTTTTTTAATTCCAATTTACATTCAATATGATTTACTATTGCTTTCAGGTGTACAAAATAGTGGTTAGACAATCATACATTTCACAAAGTGTTCCCCCCAATACTTCTAGAACCCTCCTGGCACCATACATAGTACAACACTATTGACTAATACCCTATGCTGTATTGTATATAGCCATGACTATTTTGTAACTACCAATCTGTACTTCTCAACTCTTCACCTTTTCCACCCAGCCTCCCTCCTCATTTCCCCTCTGGCAACCATCAACATACTGGGATATTACATGCTGAACAATGCAATGGGCACAGTATAACATTGTTTAGAGATTCCCTTAAAGTAAGCATAATCAGGGGACTCATTGACTCTTTGAAGATGTTAGACTTTCAGGATTGCATCACAAAACCTAGCAAGTCATTATCCCCCCAAGATACTTATGCGCCCGTTTGTCCACCATGCTAGTGAGTAACATCCAATGGGCTGGGAAACCTATTTCTGTTCTCTGTGCAGGCCCAGTTCTTTATAAGCTACAGGAAATGGAAATGGTTTGCTATGAAATGTGTAGATACAATGAAGTTAGAGCTCAAACTCTGTCTCTTTGTATCTACCCTAAATTCAGAACCTTGGCCATTCAGTTAAAATTTTTTTTTGACTACAATGGAAAGCTTTCACAAGGGTTTCAATAAAACCAAATTTCATTCCCAAACTCTGACAATATTCTGCTCTTCATAAAATGGCCAATATACTCACCTATTGAAGGGCTAGATGTTGATCATATTGATTTTGGAACTCCTGTTATGAGAGACTTTAATTCGGACTAAAAGCAAACAAAACAGAAATCCCTAAACAGAGGAGTATTTTGTTCCTGACTTCTGGTCCCACACATACCTTGCTTTACTCAGACCAGGCGGATTGGTGACATCATCACATTAATAAGAAGGCACCTCTTTCCTGCCTTACCAGTTCATGTTTGGGAATCTCTGTTTCACAAAATGGCACAGAAGTGCTCCACTCCCCTTGAATATGCTGTCCTCCAAGAACTGACATGGACTTGGTAGGTACCTGCAGTAAGCGGTAGTGACCAGTGAGGGCAGCAAAGAGCAGCATCCCAAGAGTAGTTGGGCTACAAAAATTTCTGGCTGAGATGGTTATCACTCAAGAGGTGACAAATAACATCAGAAACCTGGGAGAATTACATGTGTCAAGCAGAGAAGAGAGAGCTGAGTGATTCAAAATAGAAAAGAAGTTGTGAATAAGAGCCTGTAGTCACATAAAAGAAATGCCTGATAGAGTTCGAAAGTTAATGTGAACAAACTGATAGACAGGACCTCAAACAGGAAATAGAAACGAACGCTGCGTGTGGAGCTGTGGAGTGAGGAGCAACCTGTGGCACCGATGTGACTAGCAGGCAATGTCAAACTCAATTCACAGCTCATTCAAAGTTTTGAAAGTTTTCAGCACTCAAGGGTCAGTTCTATGTTTTTGGAGAAAAGTTCCTGTTTCCTAAGGTTTACTATTTTAAACTTGCTTGCAGCATTAATAAAAAATTTGTAATAAAGCCAGTGAATAGTAACCATAAAATACTCATTGTCACTATTATATAATATACTGAATATTTTTTATGTGTCAAGCAAAATTCTAAATATCTTAAACATATTAATTCACATTACAGAATAAAGGCAATTGTGTATACAGAGTTATTCTTTGTTATAATAATTACTTAGGCTAAGATTTAAAAGTTCAGTGATGGGTATTGTTGGTTGCCTATTCAGCATTCATTCCCCCCTCCTCTTTCTTAAAACAATACTATTTTCCCTTATTTTATTGTCTTTTACTTTTACTTATTAATCTCTCTCCTTAAAGCCTGTGGATCGATTTAACCCAGCTCCATAAATGAGCTCTGATTCATTTTGTGCAGAATAATTCTATTCCCTTGCTCAGGTTCCTTACAGGTTCAGGGTTTGACATGATACACAATTCCAGCCAATAGGAATGAAAAATTTCCTGAGAACTTCTTTGAAAGTTCCACCTATAATCTGGGTGGGATTAAAATAAAATTTCACCTAATGCTTTCATGACTGCTTTGAAGAGTAACCACTTTGCAGATAATACAGTCTTCTTTAAAAAAAGATTTTGTTTATTTACTTCTTAGAGGGGAAGGGAGAAGGAGAAAGAGAGAATCACAATGTGCAAAAGATTCATTAATTGGTTGCCTCTCATTCACCCTCAACTGGGGAATCTGGCCCAAAACCCAGGCATATGCCCTTACTGGGAATCAAACCTACATATAAACTTTTGGTTCACAGGCCAACACTCAATCCACTGAACCACACCAGGCAGGGTTGACAATGAGGAGCTGGAATTTGATCCCAGAGCTGTCCAACTGCTTCAAAGTCCAGGCTTTTCCCACTATAACCTGGGCTTTTATTTATATCACTACAAGTGATAGACCAATGCTGCCCCTCCCCCAAAGATGTTTACATCCTAGTCCCCAGAACCTGTGAATATGCTACCCAATATGACATAAGGTATATGTTATCTTATTTGCATTTGTGATTAGATTAAACATTCTGAGATGGGAAGATTATCCTGGGTTATCCAAGTGGGCTCAATAAGGGTCCTTATAAGAGGGAGGCAGCAGAGCCAGAGTGAGAGAAAGAGATGCAATGACAGCACAGACCAAAGTGTTGCAGCTGCGAGCCAAGGCATGCTGTCATCCTCTAGAAGACGGAGAAACTTCCACCAGGACCTGATCCTTCCCTAAGGCCTGTGGAAGTGTCTGGGCTCTGTGGACACCTTGATTTTAGTCATGTTTATAACCCATCTCAGATTTCCGATCTCCGGAATGACAAGATCATGAATTCGTGTTGTTTTAAGCCATTAAGTTTGTGGTAATTTCTTACAACAGCAATAGGAAATTAATGTATCACATAAGAATAATCTGATATTCAAAAGTATCAGATACATGATCAAATTTTCAAAGAAACATGAAGCTACTGCAGATTTTGAAATTTGACTAATTTACAATTGTGCTTGTTCTGCCACAGTACCAGCATTACAAATTTTCATTAAGGAAAAACAAAAATTATTTTTGTGCCTAGGTAATTTGACTCCATTTATGATAGTAACACAACCTGTGTATCATCTGGGTATTTTCGTAAAATGTTCATGACTATCAGTTTATATGCATTTGGCTCCATTTTTTGTTATGTCTCAATGAAAGCTCATTGCCGATCTCAGAATACATGTGCCACTGTCATGAAAAGTGCTCATGTTAAAAGAAACCATATTGACTTAATTCTTAGGCTGATTCAGTCTACCCTGTTTTAAAGCATATATTGAAGTAAGAGAGTTTCATGAGGAATTTGACCATTTCACAAAATAATAACATAAGTTATCTTCCTCAAATGGTACTTCTTCCCTGTGGAAATTTTATTGCTCTTTAAGAAGACAGCCATCCTGTTATTTGGCTAAACTTCTGCAGTGGGCTTCGGAACTGTTTTCATGACGATGGTTATTAAGAGTAGTATCTAGTGAACTTAAATTAATCTGGATACTGAAAAGACCATAAGTCTATTATGCATGCATGCCAAAGCACCTGTCTTTCTATGAAAACAAGAATAATCAAAAAGTCTGCATGTATCATGGATATTGCTTTTTGCAGGACCACACACACACACAAAAAGCAGAAGGTCTGCCTTTCGGTGGACACCCCTCCTTAAAGCACTCTATGCCATCCCTAGCCACAAGTAACAGCCCAGAAGTGGTACTTAATTCCTATTCAAGAGTCACCATTCAATACTGTTTCTTATGTAAGGTTCACCATTAATCCTCAATTAAGCTTACAGAATTTGTTGATGAGAACTACATAGAAGTTGCAACTGCATCTCATACAGGAAAATAATGACCAATAGGAATTACTAGATTTCTTACCTTCCATCTGTCATGTCATCATGTGTTAGAGAACTCAGCCTTGAGGAAATAGGACTAAGAGGGTCTCTCAAGCCTCTCTGTAGTGATAGTAGTTATGAATATGGAATGCTTTGGGGCAATGATTCTTCATTTATCCATCTATATGAGTTTAGTGAGTATAATTTATTTTCTCTAAATTTCAATTCTCAATTGTTTTATATGAGGCCCATAGCAATGCCTATCTCATAGGATTAGTGTCAGTATTAGTATCATCATTGATAAAATCTGATACATATTAAATATTCAATAGATAATAATGGTGATTGTTTTCTTGCCCCATATTTACTTGGGAATTAATATCCAACACAAGTGAACTCTGACTGTGGCATGGTCTGTGTTTATTAGTTTATTATTTATACAGCAAGGCCTAGTCCTTGTGAGATGCTGTGGAACTGGATTAAGGTGAGTGTCTATTAATCTAATTGAGATCGTGAGGCCCTTTCCATCACCTAACGCTGTTTTCCTCTTTTGAACTCATTTGAACCGCGAGGTGAAAGACGCAGTAATTCTTTTGGGGGCACCAAAATGATGAAGTGGGGATACCTGTTAATTCGACATCTACTTGAAAAACACATAATTCATAAGAGCTCTAACAGTGAGGTACCCACCCTGCCGCGCTTAAGAGTTTATATTAGCAATTGCTGGGAGGAATGCGATACCAACCGGGGAAGTGTTGCCAAAGAGCCTTAGAGCACTAATGTTCCTTCGTCTTCCCTAGGATCCCATACAGAAATGAGCCTCTGTAATTGTAAGAAGCCAGGTATAATTAGTTAGGGAATTGTTCCTTGTAACTAAGTTCTGTCCTGGAGACAATTAGGTTTCTGCCTTTTTATAATTGTCCAAACACTAGAGGTGTATAAAGAAATGTTGTGATACAATTTATGCTCTTAAGGAAGCTAAAAGGAAAAAGAAACAATTTGAACATAAATATACATATAAAGAGCATTTAGTTGACAAAATGCACAATAGATTATTATGCTTACTGGAGAATACACTAGTATTTTACAGTATATGTTTAATGCACTATAAGAAAGCCTCATTGGATCACTTGAAGGTTAAAATCACTGAGAAATTGTCTCTTGGGAGAGCAGATCAACCTTGAATATCTGAAGATAGCATCTCTTTGAAGAGTGTGATTGTCAGGAACCCTGGAAACTGAGAGTTTGTTCCTCTTGGTCAATTACATAGTAATTGTAAGTGTAATGAGAGCTCAATCCAGAATATTTTTAAATACTTAGAAACTTGCAGTCATAAAATTTTTAAGTTACATTTTGATTTCTAAGCATAATTTAGTCCCAGAAAAGTATGACAAGGTGATCAGGAAAATAATGTCAAGCTTTACTTAAGGCCAACCTCCTATGGAAGAAATTGGGATGGGACTAAATTCAAGGAGTAAAAGGGTTTTTGTAAAATTTCCAACTGTGAGAGAAGATCTCATTCATGTACTTTAAAAGGATAGTCGTGGGTATCGAGTGGCTGTGATAGATTTCACCGCATGTGTTACAAGAGTAATGAAATAGGTTTCCTTCTAATGTCAGTAATTATATCCTTTGAAACTATTTAAATATGGGATAAAAATTTTAATTACCAACCTACAAATATGCATGAGGGTACCTAATTTAACAGTTTATGGTTATATGAGAGAAAACAGAAGGCACCATTTTAGGCCACCTAAACGTGTCTTGCCGTGCATGCTAAGAGACTGTAAAATCATTTCCCCAGCATTAGGCATCACCTACCTCCAGCCACGAAAGTGTGCAATCTAGAGCTGGGAATGGAAGTTTCTCTGGAGACAGTTGTCTGTATGCTGAGCTCCTACCCTGTCTTCAAGGGTGAGAAGTGATAAGGGCTTTTTCCTCACCTTAAGCAAAGTGAGAATGGCTTCAAAGAGGCAATTCCGTGATCTGAATCTGGGGGACCCGGGATTTATGCCTAAACCCATTGAGATGTCAGGCTACAACCAGACCTGCTCTACTTGGTAGCAGAACTGGATATTTCTGGGAAGATGATGTGAACCTACTCCTGTTACATGATAGTTCCAAAAGGCCAGTATTTCTTTTATTTTTATTTTTCTTTTGTTTTATTCTTATATCCCTACTATTTGGAGTAGGCCTTTGCACATAGTAGTTGCTCAATAAATATGGTGAATGAATTAATGGAATATTAGCCCCTTTTAAGCATCAGTCTACCTGTGTAGCATACTCTTTGAGAATGAGGTCAACCCACAAATCCTCCCAAGGTGCTTCTGTTGGACATCAGTCTGGCTCTATAAGTGAAGTTTCCATCAGACGTGAATAATGGGGCCTTGACCATCAGCTCTGGTCTTTTGGCCACAAGTACCTCTGGCTCAGAGGCTGCCAGAATTCTATGCAGGCTCTCTCCATTGGAATTCTGCACCCCCACCCTGCCAGAGTCCAAACTCCTACTCTCGCTCATTTCTGAAGAGGGAGAGATGCTTGGTTTAGAAATAGAAAGAAGGGAAACAACACCCTAGACCATTGTATCTTTTTACAACCAGATAAAGTAAGGATTATGGTGATTTCTGTTACTTTTTAAAGGAAGGATTGATGAATTTGTTCGTGGGTAATCAAAAAAATAACATGAAGTCGGTGGATGTATGTGGCTGGAAAAATCTGTGGTTATAAAAAATATGGCTTCATAAAAGAAAATGAAGAGAGCACAAGCAGGTTCAGGTATCTTAAAGGTCTAACTCATTTTAAAAAGTGTAGCAGGTATTGCAAAGTTTCTATGAACACTCCAACATGTCTGTTTCCTGCTTATTCTTTCTTTAATGTCCGCCGATTTGTGTGTTCTTGCAAGTACACATGTATTAAGTTTCTATGGAGTGAGAGACACACAGCACCTTACTTAAGAGTGTGGCTGGAGAGTCAGATAAACTCAATCTCTGCTTTTGCTACTGATCTGCTACAGTACCTTGTGTAGGTTGCTTCAAATCTCTAGGTCTCAGTTTCCTATTCATAACATCAAGATGATATTAATACTTGCATAATAGGGTTATTGTCAGGACTAAATGATATAATATTTATAATGCACTTAGGTAGGGCTGATTATACTGATAGCCTACGTATTCTCTTAATTGGGCACACTGTTCCGATGTTATACTATTATCAACACCTATAGAGCAACTGAAAGGCTAATACTTAGAGAGTAAGAAATTCTGCATGATCTTTACAGTACAGTGATTACATTACAACATTAAAAATAGTATTATTTTTTCTATATATTCTTATAGAGCTGACATTTAATTCAAAGTATTTAGCTTTTAAAATGTTATTTAGATTTAGTATGTTTGAGGTTAAAATGTACATATTACATGTACATTTTCTGCAAAACACAGAATGATTAAATCTAGAAAACTGTCCCAAAGGGCAATGTTTCAGTACATTCTAATTGGGTGAAACAGGTAGACAGGAATGTGACTTTATGATAAATATTATTAGTGCATATAATTTGATGAATTCTAGTTAAAATAACCATCCAAAGCAGTTCTGCTAATTTTATTTACTTCCTTGCCATAAAGATAACATTTTAGTACTCTTGAACTTTATACAAAGTTATAAGAACAATGCATTGTGAAACTGAGATTTCCTTGGGAATGGGCGTAGCAGCGGTAAAAATTCTCCTACTAGAAGTATTAGGGCCTCAGAATAGTACATGTTGAGAGCTGACAGGTGTTGCGTAATGGAGAGGTGAGAAAATTATCTGCCACAGAAGTGAGGCATGAATATTATGAATTGAGAGACCAAAAACCTGACTTAACTGCCCAGCTTTTTGGTGGGTTTTCTGTGTTCAAACCAGTAACTCTTCTCAATAAGCACAGCTTCTTCCGTACCCTCATGTACTCTTCTAGCTGCTTGCTGCTATTTGCCATTTTAGAGCCATCTCTCAAGGAGACAGCCAATACTGATGAATGTGTCCAGTATTTTCCCAGAGAAATGCAAGACTTATGTACTTCATATGTTAAGACTCAGAACCCTAACAGGTTCCTTACAATCCAAGAAAGAACTTGGAGAGAAATGTGAAAGCTGGCATTGCCATTATGGGGATATTGTATCATCTGGCTGAATTCATATTTTACCTGCTTTTCTAAAGCATTGCCTTCTCAAACCCATAATCTTTCATTTGTTGGGCAGTTACCTAGAAGTTTTCATTTCATAATAGAGAAAAGTCTTTTTAAAATTTTCTGCGTATTTTTGTGACAAATTTGCCAGGTCCCTTCATCAGTCTTTCCTGAGTTTTCAGGATGCAATTTTCATCGTCTGAAACGCAGGCGGCCTTCTGAAGCTGCTGCTGCTGCTGTTCACTCCGTGCTTCCCTGGGCAGCTCTGAGAGTCTCCTGCCTGAGAGGGTCCCAGCTTTGATCCAAGGGCAGCTCAGCTCAGCTCAGACCCACACAATGACCATCGGGAAAAGGGCCACAGTACTGAGCGAGACTCTTCAAGTGGAAATTGGGTATGTCTTAAAAAATATAAAACATTCATTAGCTTCTTCCTCCTCTTTACCATAGACATCATACACACACACACACACAAAAATATATTTTTGCTTTCATTAGTACAGTTTAAAAGAAATGCTGTGTCAATGTTTTGATACATCCAGGGACTGAATGTAAACAACATAGTACAACTCTAGAAACTGCCATCATAAAATATTTTAAGAGGCTGAATAGAGTAAAATAAAATAAAAATGTCTTTTTATGTGATATCTCATAGTAATTCAGGATTTATGGTACCTTAACCTTTAGAATCCAAAATATTAAGCTATGTTTCTTAGAGATAATAACTCGGTTGTCCCTCACTTATGTGTCTTAGATAAAAGCCTACTGCCACAGAATCCATGAATGCTCAAATACCCTCGCGGGCCTTTAGTAGTAAATCTTATGGAATAGCTTATGGCCAATGTAATGGCCCACAGTAGCCTGCGAATATCATGAATTCTAATAATACTTACATCAGTAGAAACATGAAGTAATGTCTCCATTGTAATTAAATGATGTATTTAGAGCAGTGGACTAAATGGTCCCCTAGTGTGTTGGTGATATATTCTAATAGTCTTCTCTTTACAGCCCCACACAGTAATATTCATGCTTTATTCTGGAGGGCTTTGCTTCTGACTGAACATTTGAATTGCAACATTAAGTGGTAAAGTGGATTACAGCGAGACCCCATGAATATGGATCCTGATCAAGAAACTAAGTGCTTAAAAAATAAAATGTTACTATTTAAATAGAGTGATTACAAAAACATTTTTATATGGAGGAATGTCGGGCAGCTTTGCCCCCTCTTCTTATTCTGTGCCGCATAAGCAGAACATATTTGCCACAATTAAAAATTTAGTAGGTGAAACACCAGAACTTAAATCACTATAATTTCTACTGCACTTATTGAATTTAATTTGGGCTGTTGGAGGTACAAATTAGTTTTGATAATAATTACATTATTCCATTTTTAAAACGTGTTCATTCCAAAGATCATAGCCGACTATAGAGTATGTATATCAGAAGAGGATCTCTGCTACCAGTGCTGAAAGGAAATTATCTTGCAGTTGATTAGGTAAAAGTGTCACATTTTGAATTTTCATTCTCTATTTTTCCCTTGAATCAGTCACTAAAGCAGTAGCTCGAGGCATGGAGAGCCTGGGGCGAAGCTGAGGGCGCTTTAGTCTACCCAGTCTGCTGGTTGAGAACCAGTCAGAGAATCATCGATTGTTGTAATTGGTAATTGAATTAGACAGTGTGCCTGTACATAACACAAAATTATAAAAGAAAAAGAACACAGTTTGCATGTTTACTTGACTAAATTAAGTATTTGTCAGATTATTTTTTATTATTTATTGAATATTATATTTCCAAGTGTTTTAAACACATTTTCTGTGAATGAAGAAAATTCTACCTCACCATTGATAATTATCCCTGTCTGTGAGTTCAGTGAAGGTGAATTTGTAATGATAAAGTACTAAGTATACGTACAGCTGCCTTTTCTACTTGACTGGGTTAATATTGGCACGTGGGTTTGCACTGTGTGTGTTCGTGTTATGTATTTAAGTGTGCATTTGTCTACTTAATGCATTATGGATTTAAAATCACAAAGCATTGGTAAAAGCTCCATGCATGTCACTGGAATTATATACATGATAGCATTAATTGCTCAGTCGTTATGTGTTTAAAGATGCTTTGGCATGATTTATATCCTAAATTTGTCATCACTGAATATTAGAAATTGGCATTTACTCCAGGAGATTAAAGAATGTGCCATTATTTCCACCATGAACTTTGTTTTAGTAGAGATAATTAGTTGTTTGGGATAAGTTTACATTAACTCCCCTATTATTTTACATTGCTTTAAAAACAATATTTTTGTTATAATCTCAAGGTTTTATAAAAAATCAGAGAGCCTTCATTTAGCTTGTGGTAAAAAAAAAGTGAGGCTCTCGAAGAAAATAAAATCGAACACATGGGAAGATGGAGATACTGGTCAAATACAGCACTCCAGCTACGTGAAGAGCTCTCTGTTCGACCAGGTTAGACGTGGCTTTGGTTGGCAAGCTGATTCTCTGAGCACCACCCTTGAAAATCATGCTAATGAGCCTCTTCACTTCATCAAGTAGGATTGTGGACCTTTTTGTCTGCATCATTAAGGCCCCAAATTGCCCCATTAGCAAGGCCTCAAATTGCCCCTCAGGGTCAATATTTAATGCAGGTGAGCTTAGGTTAACTACCCTCAGAACCCTCTGGACAACAAACAACGTGGAGTACCTGTTACCATGAAATTCATTTCCTCCCCAAGTTTCCTTTCTGAAACACCATCATCCATATAAAAATCATGTTTTAAATTTATTTTGAAAAAGAAAAAAAAAGTATTGTATGTTGCTGATTCCAAAAGAATGAGTTTTGGGATGGGAGAAAGATTTTTTTTTTCCCACCAGGCCCTCCTCAGAGTCTAGCAAGCTTTCATTTTTGCATCTGTAAAATGGGGATGATTAAAATGGGGATGAAAGTACCTGGTTGTCTCCAGGTACCTTCTGAGGATGTTGCTGCCTTTAAGCAAAGATTGAAAAACCCATAGAAAATAAAAGAAATATCAACACATCGTAGGCTTTTCCAATTTTTCCTAAGATTTTAGCAATTTAAATGGCTTTCCTTATTAATAATTATTGAGTTTAAAACAAATTAAAAGTTGCATCTATAAATAGTAATCAGAATGTGCAAAACATTAAAATTCAGAATAGGATTCTGCACTATTAACACTGAGGTAATTTGTAGGATCAGAATGTTGCACAATTTAAAAAACATAAATATAATTTTTTCTTGCTCATTAAAATTTGAAGTAGGAAGAAGAGTCAAAATGATTTTTCCTGTATTTCTGTTGTCCATTTGGCTTCCTGAAAACTGGTTGGTACTGAATTGCTGCTACTTATCTCTAGAGACTCTCAGTGTTTGAGGGGGGATAGCAATTATTTCCCTGAGCATGCTCAGCAAAATCTACTGGTGATGTCTGGACATGAAACCTTTCATATGTAGCAACTGAAAGATGAGAGTCATGGTTACAGTTTCCAGCAAGTACGTGAAACATAAGCCTCCAGATTATATTCCACATCTAAGTAGAGATAACGTTTATGTCTCCTGTGTTAAGGTTAATTTCCATGCATTTAGGGCTCCTGAAATCCTCATCACCTCTGTGACTGGTACCTGCAAAGTCAGTTTTGCTACTGAATGGGGCCCCAATTAGGAAGGGCTTGCTGGTGTCCTTCCAGCAATATCTTGTGAGTTTGAACAATTTTAGTGAAATAAATGTAACAAGGAAAAATGAATTCTCTTTAGCCTCTATTCAGCCGAAATTAGCCTCCGTGGATTCTGGCTCACAAAAGCACCACGGGCCTCTGGCTGTGCTCTGTAGCTGTGAAATAGAATCAAGATTCCATTAGGCATCCCAAGCTGCCTCCTTCTCCAGGGCAGACAATAAAAATGACAACAGGGGATTGTCCCTCAGCTAGTCTAACAAGGGGGTGTGTCCTTTTCTAAATGACTAGATGTCTGTTTAGCTGAGAGAAAAATTTAAAGGGGCCATGGGCCAAATTTTCTTCAATTCTTTGGCTCCTGCATTTGTTTCTCAGGTCATCTTCAGAAAGACCTTAAATTCTACCTCTGTTGGCACTTACAGGCCATGGTTTCCCATCCTCCTCCCTTTCAAGAATTTGTGTGCTGAGACAAAAATAGCAGACCATACATAGTTCAGACAGTGGCATTATTCTGCAAGAGATATCAGAAGCTTTAGCAAGAGCACAAGGATTATTGTTCTTGCAATAGTTTTCCCTCTTACTTCAGGGATAGAGACTCCCTCTCACTTAGATAAATTCAAGATTGGAGACAGATTTGATGCTTTCAGGATTTATTTATGAACAATACATTTATTCAGGCAGCAGAATCTTAATGTGAACACGAAAGGAATGGGGCTCTATAACTTTGGTTTCATAATACCATTGTATGACCCTACGGTCCTTGTGGAGGCCTTGGCCATTCTTCTTTCTGCCGAGGAGCACGTCTTCAGGTTGCCTATATCAGAGCCTCCTCCAATATGTTATGACCTTGCAAAAATTCCTTTTGCAATGAACTCTCAGTCAATTTCTCAGCTTCTTTCCCATACCAAAAGTGCAAAAGTCTAAGAACATTTTCTTTCCCTATCCAAGGATAAATGTGATATAACTTATTCAGACCTCCCATAAATTTGATTGAACATTCTTTCTCTCTCTAATTGGTCCAGTAAATAGAGTTTTGTATTTCCCTTGACAGATGCCATAGAATGAAATTTAATATAGCTTGTCAATGAGTATCAGAAAGTTAAAGAGTTCATTAACCATTCACATAGAGTTATAAATGTATATTTCATGTCCATTTCTCCTTTGCTTCAATGAAAATTACTGGCAGGAAGTAATATTATATAACCCATGGTGTCAGTTACTAATGGCAGTGGCAAGTAAATCATAATGTTTTCATTATCAAATTGCTAATATGTAGAGGTTGTAATATTCTGCATATAAAGTCTTTAATAAGCAATTATTTATGTGCTCACTTACGGGATGTTGCTGAACCAAGGCGTTTCCTCAACACTAAGTAGAAAGTCTATTCAATAATTTTTTTCTGTAAAGTCATTCATTGGCATTATATTTCTATAAAGTTACTTAAAATCATGTTACATATTTGTTATGGCATTTTATCAAAACAATTAAGTAAGATATATGAGACTGCAAATATTAAAATATGGATTTCCACTTGTAAAATATCATAACTGATTGTAAGATTAAAACAACTACATTATCTTAGTTTTGGACATTGAAGCTGCTCTCTGAGTCTAACAGACTCATGGTCAAAAAACCTGAGTTCTGAAAATGGCTTTGCCATTCATAATTTATTGTATGGCCTGAGGAAAGATTTGTAAAATCTTTAAGACTTAATATCCTTATGCATAAAATGAACATATTTTACCATTTGTCAATAATCTTGGGAGTTAACATATTTTGTTGGATATCATCATAATACAGTATACTGATCAAATCACCAACATATTAATATATATGTACAGCTGTAGCCCTGAAAGTAATTGTAAGCCAGGCTGAACAGGGAATCTGAGGTCCTGAGAATGGTCCAGCCTAGGAGAGACCAGGCTCTGGGTGGGTACATCTTCTTGGCTTTGAAAACTCCTTTCAACATGAGGCAAAGCCTCACCAGGGGATAATCAGACTGGGGTTCTTGAAAGTACTAGGCTGAAGGCAGAAGCTCTGTGCTTCCATCTAAGGATGGTACTTGCATTGACTATTACCACCTGTAGGTCGAAAGGCCATGCAGAGTGAGCAGATAATGGAATCTGAAGGCAGACAGGGTGCTGTTGACACAAGTGCCTCATAGGAGCTGGTCTCTACTTTATTAGGCAAGCTGCCAGGCTCTGACGCAAAGAAGCAGAACATGAATATACTGAACTTAGTCTTGTCCTTCTCCTTCATCTCCAATTTGTGTTTTAATTGGTCAAATCCAGCAAGGAGTCAGAGGACAAAGGAGATGGTTGACGTTGTCAATGCCTGACAGACTCTGAGAAAAGAGCGGGGTAGAGAAGGGCAAATAGGAATCAGGAGAGGAGACAGAAGGACTTCTCAACAGAGAAGGAATCCCATTGACAAACTCTGCTTTCTCAGTGTGTAGGATGACTGAAGAGTGGAGAGGCTGGAGGTAGGAATGTCTTCTCAGAGGCTATGGCAAAATAATAAAAATCATTTATGTAGCATAATTAGTTTATCATCACATATATTACCAAAGTTATTCTTCACAAGAATGTAATCTTGTGACATAAGATAATAAGTGCTATCATTTTTGTTAATGAAGAAACCAGTAGCCAAAGATTTACACGGCTTTCTGAATTCCCTGTTTCTCTCTCTGAGCAATGCTGTAGTCAACTGAATCTTGGGCATTGGTTGTGCAGACTGTTAGAAAATCTAAACTGGGATGGCTGAATAGCGGAGTTTGCAAAACATAGCAATTCTTAGCATTCTTTTATTTTCTGCAACTGAGAGAGAAGTGGTATGGTGAAAGCATTATAAAATATATGTTTTTAGTCAATTCAATAGCAGAAAATATTCAAGTCCTAATTTTAAATATTCTATTATGCTACTCTAAAATTACATATTATAACAAAAATATATAACACATTAGATTTTTTAAAAATATTTTCTTTTTAGAACATTTAACAGGATGAATTTACTAATGATAATATGTTATAGAAACTTTGGTCTTGCAAAAAAAGTCAGAGAACTGTGTAATATATAAGGACTGGCAAGCTCCAGTTACCAAATAGTATTACTCTTACAGAAGATAATAAGTATTCTGGGTGTGGGGGCAACTCACAAAAGTGTTCAGTATGTCCAATAGATTTGGAAACGTTACATGGTAGCCCTTTGAAAGTACTGCAGGACTTCATTTCTGAAAAGCCCTGCAGTAATAAGGCAAATTCAATTTGCTTAATATCTAGAACAGATCCGTGACTGACCACTATCAAAATAGGGAAGGCAGTTAGGACCCAGCTCTAGTCCAAGGCTTTATTTGATACATAGTCATCTCCTTACTATTTTGATGGTTTATATTAGAAAAGCAATGATTACTTTGAAGTGTTCTTTGAAATCATAATATCTTCTCAGCCCTGCTGATACAAAACGTATACAAAATACAACAAAATGTTATGTTTGAGGAATATAATGATACAAGACCTTTGTGAGTTAATTTTCTTAAGAGTTAGGCAGTTTGTCTTCTATATATAAAAGCACCATAAATCCCTCAACCTCACACATTCATTTTATTATGATTTTAAGAATTCATTCAAACTGAGCAATTATATTTGAAACTTTTTCTTCATCTAAGGTGATGTCTAAGATTGTATAGTTTTCTACAATGGTGTTAGAAGTGTTTCAATAATAACTCGAACATTTCCTCTCATACCATTTAGCTAAAAATACTCATTCAAATTAACAGACATTAATGGAATTTCTTAAACATTCTTTTAATAATGAAAATAATTTGTCTTTATACTAAATATCAAGGCTATTCATTCTGTCTTCCTGGAATTCCTTTCCTTCCTACACTTCTGGTCTTAGGCTCCCACCCCTACATACCCTTGAACCAAGATTAGTGCAAGGAGTACAAAAAATATAACTGGAGATGGGAGGGGAGATATCTCATTTTTCTCTGTTAGTACAGCTATTGGTATGGGCCCAAAGCTGCCGCTGGCTCTGGACCTACCCCAAGACAGGAGAACCATGGCAGCAGGAGAGGCTGAAGATAGTGTGCAAGAAGAGAGACAGAGGCAGAGAGAGCCAATGCATTTTTCTTTTGTTCTTTAAGCTCATTAGAGTTGAGATTCTAACACTACTGAAAATTATCTGATGAGCGATTATTTGATTTATGCCAGGTGTAAATTTGTTTTGTTTCACAACTCTCTCTTTGGAAGTGATTCACTTTGGTGAAGCTGAGTGCAGCTAAAAAACAAGTCTTTTATTTGAATATGCAAAAATAAAACAAAAGGAAACCACTTATAATTTCTTATAAATTACAGTTTGTTACATTTTCCAAAGGATCTTGTTTTGTGGATTATAAAGTTTCTAAAGAAAAGTATAAAGTTACATCTCAATAGCCTTAGCCTCAGATAAACACATAATAGGTCATAATTCTATGAAGTGGTATTTGTAACAAAATTGGGATCTTGATTTTTGAGAATTTGGTTACTCCTACTACTTGAGAATTCTGTTTTATAGTTTAATGTTCCCACTCTAAAATAAATGTATTTTACATATTTTAAATATATTGTATATTTATTTATTTATTGACAAAAGCAAATTATTTTTAATTTTCCAGTTGTCAATCTCTTGCCAGTCAGAGAACAGGGTGTGTTGATGACTCTTGGTCACTGTTCTGAATTTAATCTGTTTGTTGCTGAAAGATTTTCTGACTTGCTAGCGAATATATAGTGAGGGAGAGTTACTGTGTTTCTCACATGTTGACGATGATAAAAATAAGAGCCCAAGGAGAAATCCACTGGCTTTTGCTGACAATGATGTTTTGAAGTTCAGCTACTCTGAAACACCCTGTACTCATACACAACCAATATTAGAGTTCTCCACATTTCTATGCTTTATTTCTTAATAAATAACAACTATGAAGCAATTATGGTTTAAAAGTGCTTTTCATGTGCATGACCTCATTTAATCCGTATAACAACATAAAAACATTTTGGGAAAGTCATTATTATTTCCACCTGATAGATGACAAAACTAAGATTCATAGATTTTCATAACTTTCCAGGCTTACTGAGCTCACAGTGGTGGAGCTGCAATCAAAGCCCATGCCTTTGCCTCAAAATCCTAAGATTGTTCCAACATTGCCTTATAAACGGAACCACTAGATATCCGTTTTCTATGTGGAGGATTTCATTTTATCTGTCACATTACAATATTGCAATAAACCCTCTACTTACTGAAATAAATTTCTTTTAAACACCATTGACTTATACATTTCATTATTCCAGTGTTCACTTCCTTCCCCGAAACCAGGCTAAGTGAAGCTGGGGCTGTGGTAGCAGAGAGGGGGAAAGATCCGGTTCATACTTTGTTTGCACTGCCCTTGGCAGATAAAGTCAGGCCAATGAGAGGCAACCACAAATCCCTCCCCCACATTTGACCATTTCCAAAGGTGAGGTGAAAAGGTTTAGTGGGAAAAGTTTGACATTTTATCCCCAAACAAATATTAGAGATTATCTGTGGAATTAAATTATCCATACATACACAGTCTAGGGAATTACTCTATCTGAAATGGTGGATTATTCCAGAAATTGAAACTAAGCCCTTAAGGCACTCCTTTTACTTTGTTCTCTCTCTCTCTCTCTCTCTCTCTCTCTCTCTCTCTCTCTCTCTCTCTCTCTCTCTCTCGTTACAATGAGCATTTGGATTATTTTGGGCTATTTTTTCTGGCTGATTTTCAGTATGTTCCTATTCAGTATGTATTTGTGCACTGCCCTGACTGTTTTAAACGATTTTTTTAAAAGTATTCCCTCGATAGCCCTAGAAGCAGACAAGTATTATTTGAAGGGGAAAAGGAGATTTCTATTAGGTTTGAGAGTCACAAGTGAACAGAAGAAATTTGAGAAGTATAAAACACTTCGCAGACCACAAATCCAAAACCAAAACATTCCTAACAAGGTTTTGACAAAATAAAAATCCCACTGTTTTTTCCCATGTTTTTTTGTAAGTGGTACTTTCAGTGAGTTACTCTTTATATATATAGCATCATATTATGTTACACATATAGATAATATTTACTTAAAAATTTCTAAATGACCTAAAATCTGAAAAAGAATGAGGAAAATCAAGTCAAATAAAAAAATAATTATAATGTTGTCCTTGCCACTTTTTTTGAAAGCTGAAGAAATTATTTTAGTGATGGAAGTATATTAATGGATATATCACAGCAGTAAGATCGTCATCCATGTTAGCTTAGTATTTGCTCTAATTACATGGGGGCATATTGCTAACAAATTCAATAAATTCACCTTCTTTGCATGACTTTGCATGTGGCGAGATGACCTCAAAAACAGGGGAAACTTTAGAGTAGGGTGCGTGACTGAGATATCTAGTAGGAGAATTATTGTTTTCTTCCCTTCATTCCTGAATTTTTGCCCAGCAGAAATGGCACATGCAAGTGGAAACATGTACAAGCAGTTACCTAGAAAATTTTACACATTTTAAATGTCACAGCTGCTAAAAAATAGACTATTTTTACTTAAACTACATCTTAGTTATATATTGTAAAGGATTTTCAGCAGTCATAGTAGGTTTTCTTGCATAGTTTGAGCTAATCACATCATCTGCGGAGATGGTATTTCCCATACCTGTTTTAATTTCCACAGAATAGAGACCTCAAGGTCATGTAGTGGAGCTTTCTGGTTTCTAATCGTGAGCAGGGTAGAATGCCATGGCTCTGTGTTATCATGTCCGTCTCTCACCAGCACTCAATATCCAAGTGACCAGGAATGGAGACATACAGCTCTACACATTCATTCTGAAGTTGGGCTGTAAAATTCATATGCTAGTCAGTGAGTAAGAGTAACGACAGCATAGTGTAGCAAAGTACTGATAATGGAATGCTTGTCTGAGATTTATCTAATTATAGTCTACCCAGTTCTGCTGGTTCTCCCTACTGCTAGGTGGAACTCTAAGACTCTCCCAAAGGCTAAACTCATTCATTTATGCATTCCTTCCTTCAATAAACATTTCATTGAATACAGTGATGAATATAGGACTAAACAATGGGCCTTTACTGATGAAGATAATTCTAAAGCAATTGTATAATTTTAATTTACATTGTAATAATCTCAAAGACTCAAGATATAGATTGCTGGGAAACACCCCTTCGTTTTTTTTTTTTTTGGTTTTTTTTTTCATTAAGAATATCTGGCCCCAAAATTTGCTTCTTTAACAAATTTCCAGGTGATGCTGATGCTGCTAGTTTAGGGACAACAGCTTGAAACCATTGCTCTTAGCTACTCCCCAGAACTAGCTTAAATAATTATTCCTCTAATGGAAAGAGGTTATGGTTAGAAAACAGCCAAGTCTCAATGTGTCACATGCTATTTGTTTCTGAGGGAACGGAACAATTAAAACCAGCCTTGAGAGTGTTTAGTATATTCTCTAAGAAAGAGATATCCCAACTTACTTAAAAGTCATTTCAGGGGTTAAATATTTTTCAGGGATTGCTCAGTGCTTATTAAATACACAATGAAAACACATACATAAATATGGTAAGATCTTATAAGTCTGTTGTAGAATCTTACTTTTTTAATCATTGTGCATTCTGTGCAAGAGATTTAAACCAAAATATTAAAATAAAAAAGTGACAGGCTCAGGAATGATTTCGATCTGATGATCCTCCTAGAGGAGATTTTATTTTGCTTGAGAAAAGAACCCTGAGTATCTGAACTGAATTACTCAGGCCTGTAAGACATATCTGGCAGTTGTAAGCAGTGCTCCGAGAGCCAAGCCAGAGGGATGCTCCAGCTCCCGAAGACAGAACTCATCGCTATGGAGCAGCCAATGTCGTGTGAGCTTCTCTGCCCCTTTAAATACTGTCATATACACATAAAGTGAAGTGCTGGTAAATACCTCAGTCTCACATTTCACTGAGAAGTCTTAATTTGTCTTATATTGGATGTTTTCCAATTTGGTTGCAGTGGTTATGCGAATTTTACATTAGTTTATTTATATATTATATTTCTATGTTATGTGAAGACTCAAAATAGGTGAGAAATATAATCATTAGTATAGTTTAAAAATAGCAAAACAGAGTTAATATAAGCAAGTTATAAAATATACATCAGCAAAATCATTCCATATATGTTGTTTGGAATATTCTAGGAGGAAAACTATGGCTTCCAAATTAGTTAGCAGGTTCCCCCCC
>PVKM010010887.1:0-34149 GCA_004027735.1 Carollia perspicillata
AAATTTGTATTATATATAAATTTGCTAATTATTAATGGAAAAATTTAGTTTATAAACAATAAATACATGTAGGTTTAGGACAAATATTTAATAAATACACAAAATTGTTGATTTCAATTTTTATTCCTCTTTGCAGTGTGAAATATTGATAAATTTAGTCAAATAATAGCAAATTCATTACTTTTTCCCCTCACTTATTTAGTAGGAAATGTAGCTTAATAACAGGGTAATAAGAAGATAAAATATATTAACAAAGCTAATTTAAAGAAATGGATATTTTTGCCATTTCCATTTGGAATAATTTTTGTTCATCTTGGTACTTAAGATAACTTTGAAGTTAAAAATAAAGCAGTTCATAAATATATAAAGCAATGCAGTGCTTTTGTCCATCTACAAACACCCCTACCCTTTTGGTACCTGTGTCTGTAAGTTGGTCCATTGCATAGTCTAAGAATTCTCCTTTGACCAAGTACAGAATTTCCGAAGGACCCATATATGACAGAAAACACTCACCAAGATGGGGAGCTCAGTGCAATCAGCCTGGGTCTCTGGGTAAGCCAAGTGATCTCAGATATCACAGCCAGATCACCATTCCATCTGTGTGTGTATATGTTATATGCAAACATTTATTCAGACCCACATAAACAGACTCGGTGCCCCACAGCAAACAGCCAACACTTCCCTTTGTCTTTATTTGTCTTCTTGCTCTCTTTTGTTATTAGTGGTCCCCAGGGAATTGCTAGGGCAGAAGAATTAAAGCCTAGATACAGTACATTAAATGTTCTCTAAAAGTACTAGCAGTGTTTATATAGCATGACCACCCTGGAGGAAATTTCCAACAACTGGCTCAAATCACAGGCTACTAAGTATTCCCGTGTTGTGTGCACAAGATGAAGTGAAGTGAAGCATTAAACATTTATTGGATTGATTAAAAGATACTTGATTTTGACTTTCAAGTACTTCATCATCTTTTATTCAAATTTTAGGAAACATTGTAGGTATGAGCTGAGTTACCAGAATCATTATCTATTTCATTTCTATATGTATTTGACCATTTTGTTAGCCTCTGGGACATTTTTATTCTCCTTTAAAACAATTCCATACTAATTCATTTGCTCCAGGAGCCAAAAAAGCAGGATGGGATTCTGTTTTCTTCACTAAGGTAATTTTACACTGTAGAGCTACCTATGGAATCTTAAGTCATCCTTCACCTCCATTCATGGTTAAAGCTTGTGAGAGGAAGATGGTGGTCACTCACACAGCAGTATTTGAGAGTCCCCCGGAAACTCCTCCGAATCAGTTTGTTGCCCCTGGCAAATACCTTAATTTCATTATTAGTGTCACTTTTCTGTAGATTACGTAGTAGGAATTAATTTCGCTAAATCAGATGTTTCTTTCTTTGAAGCAGGGATGTCGGGTCAGAAATAGATCTTGGGTCCTTGGGAGGTGAAGGAACACTGAGAAAGTGTGTAAAGAAAGGGCAGGGTGGAAGAACAGAAAGCAACCCTGGACTAGATAATGACTTCACTCTCAGACAGCTTCTTACACAATTTCCGAAAACCGGTATTCCTGAGTCTTCAAAGAAGGAGACACTCATGGTGGAAGCATGTTGAGGTGAGGCTCCAGGGAGCAGGAGAATGGCCATTTCTGTTAGTTATGTAAGTGCAATGGAAGAAAGTTAGATAAATCTGGACGTACCTATAACTGTATTTTAGAAAAAATCTAGATAACCCACCTCTGAATTATTATCATCTTCTAGAACATACAGGTGAGGTTTGAGAGGAGAATGCTGTGGCTGGCGAAGTCACACAGACTAATTTCTGTCTATGTCTACATGAGTAGACATATGTCTACATGACTATGTAGTAGACTATGTCTACATGAGTAGACTACATAGTAGACTATGTCTACATGAGTAGTCTACATATGTAGACTCATGTCTACATGAGTAGACATAGCATCTGCTGTATGTAAAGTCCAAGCAAAGTTCATTTAGTGTCTACATCACTACTCTGCCATTAAGTCTCTCCTTCGGGTCAAATCTTTCAGGTTTACAGCCACTGCTGCTCTTGATCTCCATAAGCAGAAAATACCATGTGCTGCTGACTTTTCAGAATTCTGCTGCCCACAGAGGCCGAATGAAATGATTGTCTCAGCCTTAAGCATTGGTGTCAGAGACGGTTAGAGCATACTTTGAACCAGAAAAAATATCCCACCTGTGTGAGATGTCAGTATCTCTTCAGAGAAATATAGAATTCTGACTTCAAAGTGGGATTTTCTGATGAAGGTTTCTGCTGCATAATTTTAGGAGACACTGTTTTTTGGAATTCTTGGAATCACATCCCTGGCAAATGCAAAGTTTTTACACTCTGGCAATAAAGGGTGCAAATTAAAATCGTACTTAAGTTCATTTCCCCTTGTTTAAAGCCACTTCAAAATAGCTAATAATTGGTTTGGAGGTATTGTTTAAAAATAGCCTTATATATGCTTAAAATTAGGTTAAGGATGTTTTACGACACTAGCGATCCATGCATTGCGTGAGGGTTGATTACTTTTTTTCCCTCATTTTGCATCTGTTGTCTCCTGCTGTAAGAGGAACCGTACAATTTGGGAACGCTTCTGGACCTCGAATATTATATTACAAGTCATAAAGTACAGTGGAGAGTTAGTTGATTGTCTGATTTGCTTCATCAGCTTAGTGGCTAACTTAGAAAATCGGCCTTATTAAGCAATCCTGTTTACGTGACTTGTGTCCTGTGCTTGCCTTCACATAGTAGGTTCTTGGTTGTTGCTTTAACTACATCAACTAATTTAACAAAACCTTGCAGCAACACATTGCCTGTGGCCTGTTTCAGCTAATTGTGCATTTTCCCAGCTAAAATAGGGTGGGTGATTATTCTTTCATTGACTGGAATGGTCAACTTTACACAATGTTCGAAGGTCTACTGAACTGGATTGGAAGACCCCAGGAGCCCTTGAAGAGGCTGCGGAAGTCCCTGGACACAGAGAGTTCATCCATTAGACGAGTTTACAGGATGACTGCTTTCTGCTAGTTTTTATTCTGTTCCTTTTCTAGGAAAATGAAAAAAAGTGCTTTTCTCACACCATTGGACAAATTACCTCAGAATAAATTGAATCCTCTTTACAGTCCAGTGGTTTTATATAATCAATTTTTTTAAACTTGAGTTTCAAACCGGAAAGCTTCAATGATATAAAAAATCAGAGTAGTTCTAGAAGTCCTCCTTCTCTCAAACACTATGGGTAAAAGGCAGTGTATCTAAACCTGGAACTTTTGGTCCAAGCTCAGGCTCTGCCTTTTACCCACAATGTGGCCTTGAAGAATTCACTTATACTCTCGATGGACAATGCCTTCATCAGGCATAATAACACTACCTTGGTTTGCTTATTTTGTGAATGTCAATGACACAATGTGAACATACTTTGTAAACTCTAAAGTGTTAACAGACATCGAGTTATGACTTTGATGATTCTTGTTCTCTTCTGCATAAATTGGTCAACATTCTCACCAATGAGCACTCCTCTTTGTAAGCTTTATTGTATCAACAATAGCTGGATGATGGGAAATGTAGGACAAAGCGGGGCCTGTCAAGCGAGACAAAGGGAACAGTGATGGCACGGGAGAAAGACTGGCATATGGTGAGGTGGGGGAGGGGCACGGCACAGAAGATGCTGGTCAAAGGAAGAAACAACAGTCTCTCTTTCTCTCTCCCATGCTCCTATAGAAGTAGCTCTTCCATGTGAAAGGTAGGCCTGAAAGGTCTCTGAATGGTTTCCTTTGCCAAATCTTGCCCCGTTAAACCAGCTGTCAACTCTAAATTGTCAGTTACAGCCATCACTATTTAAACAAATTTAACCTGTCTCAATTCGTGGATGAGCAGAGGACTTGAAATCATATATTCTAGATTTATTCTTAGGCTTTTATGTGTAATTATCCATTAATTAGGAGAGTCCTCATGTCCATCAAATGCAGGGTTTCCGGTGGGTGCTCTGGTTTCCTAAGTGTGTGAGCAGTTCCGGAAACACCCACCAGGCAGTATGATCGATAAATTTCTTAGCCTCTAGGTGTGGTCCTGGAATTACTTGAGGTTATAATGTAGGACCTTCAAACTGGCCACTTGTAAGTCTATTGGGGTAGAGCCTGAGAATCTGCATGATGAGCAAGAATTTTAAGCGATTGCTGCCCACACACCAGTGGGAGAGCCCGTGATCTGGCCTGTGTGGATGCTGACTGCAGGGTGCTGGGAGTGGGTCACCCTCAGGAGCAGCAGCTCCAGGCTGGCTGGGATGCCCACAGCTCCCCGACATTTGGCTCGGAGCTGTATCCCTGGTGAAAAGTAAAGGGTTCCCAGGCCCTCATTCCTCTTCGGTCCCTTCCAGGTTAGAAGTTTGGAGTCTATGGGCAGTATCCTCTTGGTTTGGTTTCTTTGTCTTTAATTTTTAATCTCGAATCTCACTCAACTCTCTGTTTCAGTTTGCTGGTTTAGTTTTGGTTATGGTTGGTAAGCCACAGAAAACACAAGGCATTTTTATCTGCCACTTTTGGTGTGCTCTAGGACTATTATCTGTATATTGGGCTGAAGGAATCCCTTTTCATGATTTGGGAGAACTGCAGGAGAGAAAGAAAACTTGATATTTAGCACTGGGGCTCCTGTCATGCATCAATCTACATCAAAGGAACCGGAGGCTTCCGGCCCGCCCCCCTGCTCACTGTCTGAAGCCTTCACAGGCCTCAGACCACTCTCAGCCAAAGGAAATGTGCAGAAATGTATTTGTCACAGGAATTAACTCTTGCAGCCGAACAGCCACATCAGGTTGCTTTAGGTCCCTTTCCTTTCCACACGGGTGTTCTGTTTTGTTACCTCTTTGCAAAATCAACGAACGTTTTGCAAGGGAGAAGAAACAGCCCATTGAATCTTTGTTGCTTTTTTTTTTCTTTTTTAAATCCATAGAGCAAGAAAGAATGTGACTGCATTTTTATTTATGGTCAATAAGCCTAGATGAATATGTGGTAAATGTTGCTGAGACCATCATCAAGCAAATCACCAAGTCACAAGAAATATTGTTAAATTCTGTGATTTCTTTTTTCTGAAAGTAGTTTCTCTGTATGCAGTTGGGGAAAGAAAATTACATTCAATATTCACCTTAACTGAAAAGCAGCTGAGTGTGGTAGCTGATAGCCTATAAATAGCAGATCTGCGACCTCATTCTCTCCCTTGCCCCGCTGTTTCCAGTCTCAGGTTGAACAGAAAATTGTCAATCATCTGGGCAATCTGGGCATATAGGCCAGCTGATTTGGATAATTCTGACCTGGCCCTTGTTTTCCTGTAGCCATTCAGGTACCGTACCTCCATTTAAGAGAAAAAAGTCCAAGGTCTGTGTCTGTTGCTCTTTGCCTACGCTGCCCAGGTAATTAAAGTTGTGTGGAAAGCGCCTAATGTGACCATGGAAAACTGCTTAACCTTTTGGAGCCTCAGGTAATCCATCTGTAAAGTGAATATTGTAGCTGCCTCTCCCTTGTTTCAATGGAATGCTTTGAGAATTGATTAGATAGTGTGCATAAAGCAAGTTGACCTCCTGAAGAAGGAATACAATGTATGATTTTATTTCTGGGCTGGAAGCTCTGAGGCCCGGCCTCTTGAGTACAACGTGGTCATTATCTGTGCTTTTGGACTGCCTGGAGAGGAAATTCACACCATTCAGGGAAAAACAATCCACTCCAGTTTCTAAATGGTGGGGATTGTCTATCTATGGAGCACAAATTCAACAGATGGTTGCCAACCTTCCACTTGATTTTGTGGCTCTTTAAACTGTGTTCATTAAAACTTCAACTTGCAGACAGCTTTGTGGAGACTTGCAAGGATGTGTGAATGACAGTCAGTGATAAAATGGATACAGTCCATATGAAACATGAGGGTCTTACACGTCTGATTCTTAGAAGCAGTTGTTAAATTAGCACGCAAAATAATAACAGGATTACTCTAGCAGTAATTAGAAGTGCTTAAGTGGTCTCCCACATGTTTGCGAATCTCCAGCTGATGCCACCATTTGAGAAAATGACCAATAAATATACTTTGCAGAATTTGTGCACAACAGTGTTTATGTCTTAACTGTTAGATTTAGGTTGACTCTCTTTATTCATATAATAACAACAATGATAAATAAACCTTATTACAGGTAAACCTTTCAGAAGATGCAACGTAAACCTGAACCAATGTTTTGGAGAAACAGAGACCAAGTCTGATCTTGTTTGTATTTTATAATCTTTACAGAGCTGTGTAATGGCATGGTCTTTTATCTTAACGCTGCCCTGATATTCCTGTCCCTCTCCCTTCCCTGGGTATGCACGCATGCGTGTATTCGCTAGTTAGCTTGTGGAGTTTTCATTTATTTAGCAAATGCTTTGCTTTGCTGAACATTCTCACTACTTCCTTGGACTATTTTGTTGCAAGAAATAGATCTGTACATTAAATGATTTATTTCTTTTTCTATCAACTGGGAAACGAAATAAAATTGACATTCTCAGAAAACAGAGGTGCTGTAGAACTTGAAAACATTTACTACGAAATAAAAAAAAATGTGTTTACTTAGAGCTCAGTTTCTGTTGAAAAACAAACATCACAGACCCTCAGAAAAAGAAAAGAAGCCCCCTGCTGACACATTCTCTCATTGATTGATGATGTTGTCTTGGCAGAGCAGCTTTAGAAATGGCAATCAGGGAACACACGGATTGGGTTTTATTCAATAAAATACCTTTTAAAACAGAAAAGCAATCTCAGATTTCAAGGAATTGCATTTGAAACAGGTGAAACATAATTGCGTGAATGTACTTTTTGAAAGCAAAGAAAATGGGGTTATGTCTTGGTGTCATACTGATGACATCATTCTGATTTGAAGGACACCAGGCCTCACTGTAATGTGTGACATCGTGTACTGAGAAAGCCACACATACATGAGAGCGTGGTTTCTCTGTTTTCTGACTCATATAAGCCTGGCATTGGCCTGAGCCAAGAACTATACACTATGAGGGGCACTGAGATGGAGATGTGGGCTGAGCATAGGTAAGGTTTATGGTCTGTTTACTGTGGGCCAGGCACAGTGCATTCCACATATCAATGCAATTTGTCTTTAGGTGGCCCTGGGTTAGTCTCTGTTATACAGATGATGAACTGGTACAGAGTGGTGAAGTCATTAGCCAAAGGTCACACAGCTCTTTAAGAACAGAGCAGGGATTTAAACATAGGTAGTTTGATTCCAGAATTCATTTCTTAACACTTAGATTTATGTTGAGTCTCTTTATTTATTAAAATAACAACAACAACAACAACAAATAAATCCTTGTTACATTGAAAGTTAGTATAAAGATAATTTCTGAATTTTCATACTGTTTTCACATTTTTATTCTCCGTTTTCAGGCATTCTTAATTTTTTTCTGCTTTCCATTTCTCCAGTGGGTCCTTTTATTTTCTTGTCATACTTTTCAGCCATATGAGATACAGTATAATTTAGTTCATGAGCACTTTCTTTTTGGTTGCTCTAGGAGTTTATAAAAGTACTTCAAACAGGTACAAATCTCCCTTCCGTTTGGTTTTAACATTTAAATTTTTTTTTTTTTTTGCTATGAATGAAAGCATATGTCTTAAACCCTTAAAGTAGAATTTTAACTACTTAGACTTGTATCAGTATTCTCCTCTCAGGTCTAGTGTTTCTCAAGATGCTGGGGGGACGTAGTGATGGATGTGCCTTTTCAATACGGTGTCCCCTTTCTGTTACCCCTCCCTTCTTTGGAGGTTCCTGTTTATTTTTTTTACTTTTCCATTCACGCATTAGCAGAATTGTTTGTGATAATAAAAGGAAGTCACTTAAAACTTCCTAACCATTTACAAAACTCTAGAGGTAGAGCTTTGATATACATAAAAGAGCATGTGTTTGGAGATTAAGTTTATGGGGACCCTTCCTTTAGGTCTAGACAGGATTTCACATATGCATAAGTGGACTTTTGGTCTTATTCTCTAACAGAACAAATGAGGGAACTTGGCTCTCCTCTCCTCTTAAAATAGTTCTAGTTCATTACCAAAATAATCTAAAGACCAGCACATTGATGACTTTGCAAGGCAGTAGTAATAAAACTACGGGGCAGCAGGTCTGAAGCTTTTATGTCATTGCAACCCTTTCTTCTATGACCTCACTTACAGTCTTTCCTGGCGCTGTGCTGTTGAAGTGGAACCTTGCCTTAAATTTTGTCTACCAATATGAACCAAGAACTTGCTCCACCCTTGCAAGATGGCATTGATTTGGCAGCCTCAATACTTTCATGGTAAAAGAGCCATTAAAGAGGAGCAAAACCTCCTTAAATGAGAAAATAAGATTGAATTGCCTGGGCCCCTTCACGTGAAAGTTAACACACCTGCCCACCAGGTAGAGAACTTTCCCAGAGTGCTCAGGTGTGAGTCTGCATGCCTTCTGTGTTTTGTGCTCTAGAATACTCCACTTTTCTGGAGCAAAGTGCTTTAATGCAAGTGGTACAAAAGGAGTGAATTTATTTTTGAAGTTCTGATAAAGATTCGGAGGGTGAAGACTTTTAAAAATGAGTCATACCGTGTCCCATGATGATTGAAGAGTGAGTCTTCAAAAGCATTTTCTTCAGAGACTGGGGTACATTTATAAACTATTGTTAGGAAGAGATACTGTTAGACTGAAATTTGTAAGAAAGCCAGAATAAAATGTAAAAATACAATAAATCTCTCAATGAGGATTTCTTGGAACTGGACTCTTTTATAGTTTGCTTTTAAATTTCCTAATTTTGCTTATTTCTTTAAATGAAATAGTAATACTTCATGATTTTTTTCTTAGTTACTCATTTTCAATCTCTTAGTTTCCACTTTGGAACCACATGAATTGTTAAGATTTCCAGTTGTCTTAGATACTTCCATTTGGAGACAGTAAATGTGGACACTTCTTGCAAGATGTTTGGCAGAAAAAGAAGGAAAAGATGTAGTAACTTGAAAGAGAATTGTGGTCAAGGAAGGTTTGTTTTCAAATGAGGTTTAAATGAGAAGATCAGGTCTTTTTCCTCTGTACTTATTCAGAAGTTAGTCCTTGTAGTCAAATGAGATGACTGCCTATTGTGTCTATGACAGACATTGCACTAGGCTCTTGGAATGCAGAGATAACTTTTATTTATTTATATTCACATCCATTTGTAATGTGCCTCTTTGCACAAATTGTTTAAAGTAAGAGAAATGAAAACTACATTTAAGGCCTTGGCCAATGTGGCTCAGTGGATTGAATGCCGGCCTGTGAACCAAAAGGTTGCTGGTTTGATTCCCAGTCAGGGCACATGCCTGGGTTGTGGGCCAGGTTCGCAGTAGGGAGTGCATGAGAGGCAACCACACATTAATGTTTCTCTCCCTCTCTTTTTCCCACCTTTCCCCTCTGTCTAAAAATAAATAAAATCTTAAAAAAAAAAGAAAATTACATTTAAGGCACCCTTCAATGGATCAAAGTTTCCCAGAAGATAGATCCAGCTATAGAAAAATTACAATATGATATGAGTACGTGCTGTTCCAAAGAGACTAGCAAAGCACTGTGGGAGCATAGTAGGTATAGTAACTGTATCAAAAGTCTGTTGATTTTCATCTGCTTTTTTTCATTGATTCCTTAAAATTTATGTGACTCTATGACATGCCCCAGGAGAGTCCTAGGTTAATAACTGAACACAACATTTAAGGTAACCAAAGTATTATCTTAGATACATAACCTACTTAATAAAGGGGTCCTGTTACATTTACTCAGTCCATGGCCAATAGTCTGTCTGAATCCCCATAAGGCAAAAGCACAGATATCTAGAATCAATCTCCAAAGACTTTAAGCTTGTTTATGAGAAGCAACTATGTCTTCAAATCTTGGGTGTTTAAACAATGACTGTTCTCATCAGATTCTGCTATTATTAGCAGGGAAAGTATATTTATCTTTGAAACTTTTCCAGGTCCAATGGTGATACTTGTGTGTTGATTTTCTTTACAGAAATAAAGAAAAAGAGGAAAGATGGGGGAGAGAATTGGGTCCAATGAGTACAGATATTCTTTTGTGGTGTATATGTTTTTGACAGAGCTTTAGTTGCTCTATTTTGGACTCGTATGTAGTTTATACAGTAGTGGTATGTATATATGTGTGGTTGGTTATATGTGGTTATAGTTATATGTGGTTAAGACCAGAAGATGAGGCAAAGTAGAAACATGGGTAATTATCTGCTTTCCTTTCTGACTTTGTCCCTCACAAATGAGTATATTTGCTTGAGGTTGAGTGTGAGCATCTTTACATGAACAGGTGAAGTCAAATTTTATAGTACCAGAAAATAGCATTTTATGTTGTGCTAGTAGCTTTCAAAATGTAGTTTAGTACATTTTGTATTATAGCTTTTCCTATACCTTCTGTTAAAAGTAAGTGCATGTTGAGTCTTGGCAAATTTTGTCTTTTATTTTATTCCTGCAGGAGTATTAAATGATAAAAGTTTTTAAATAGGAAATCCAGAGATTTTTCAGTATTCCCTTCTTAGAGGTCTATTGTGAAGGGATCCATTGGCAAATTCATATAATTTCACAGTCTCATGGAAGCCACTGTCTTCCTGAGTGCCTGCTCTCTCTTCCTGATACAAAGAGTTAATCACAAGTGTTCTCTGGATGAAATGATGACAGATGTTACCAAAATGTCCCTGTTTGTTATAAGTTAGTTCTTTTACACACACAGATGTGAAATATAGCAGACACACTTCTTTTGTTTGGGAGGGAGCTCAAGGTGGCTAAATTCAGTAATTATCCAAGTCCAAGCTAAGAATTGGGCAGCATTTTTCAAATTCCAGAAGGAATTGCAGGGAGGAGGGAGTGGAGACCTGGCCAGGAGAGTGAGAATTGTAACCTGGGGGAGGGGAAGAGAAAGGCCAGCTTTTTATACCCTCTTCTTTTATAGGAAAAAAGAGCAGCCAGCAGAAACACGATGAAGATCAACATGGGGTGAGGGTGGAGGGGCTAGCAACTGCTGAGACAGTCAATAGGCAGATTGTTCATCACACACTGCCAGAAGATTAGCTGAGCAAATGCACAGACAATGCTGATTAGCGACTTGAAATGCATCAGTTCTTACTGGGGAGAACAAAGACGGTCCAGATCACTGCCCTACAGCCTAAGCGCAATAATGGAACCCAGCTATGCTCAACAGAATGTTTAGAGCTGAGAAATGTGAGCAATGTGTCTCTCTGTTTGTATTCACTGAATCTCTCTCATCTCTGGAATGCCCTCCAGAGATACATATCTTATTTCTACCATGTTCTCAGGGGACAGTAGTTTTATAATCACACTCCTGCATATTTCAGCCCCTTGTGGGTTGTGCATTTCTTTCCACTTAATCTGAGAAGGCAGATATCATTGAATTGTCACAAGTTGACCTCTTTTTTTCACACTGACCTTGCAAACACAGGTGCTATCATTTTGGGAACTCATTTTTAATTACTCTCAAATTCATTATTTGCTTACATAAAGAACTGGTACCAGCAGTTACAACTATATAAGAATATTTTAAAGTGATAAAATGCAGTAGAAAATATTTGCCTTTTTTCCTTTCTACAAATATTTTTCAGACAAAGCCTGTGTATCATTTGTTTTATCTTGACTTCCTTTCTCATTATGAGTTCAGAGACCTCCAGCACTTTTATTCTGCCCCTGTCCTTGCAGTTTTGGTTTGGACATGGAAAATACAATATGACCTTGTGCTGGCACTAAGATACTAGAAATTTGTGTAGAACATTTTTTACTTTATACAATGTTACTGTGCCCATCAAATGCAGCCTTTTCATATGACTGGTATGATAATTAAACTTAATAATAGCATCTCCCTATACAATTTCTGTACATCTATAAAAATAACCTCAGTGTTATATATAGATTTGTATTGTTCCTTATTAGAAGACTTTCTCTCCCCTGGATAAAACTGCTTTACTGTAGTCATAATGCTCTTAAGAGGATTCATCTGGGAGAAAAGCACTGCAAAGGCTGATGTGTCTTTCACAGTGCTCGTGGACATTGCATACCTTGTGGGGTTTGCGGTTTATCTCTCTTTTGTTCTTTCTTTGTGTTTTTGAGGCTCATCCCTCTCTTACTTTTCTTATTCACTTACTAACAGCTGATTGAGTCTTAGAATATTCTTTAAATTAAGGAAATGATGAATACAACTTTAGAATATTTTACAGGAATAATATTTTCTTTTTTTTTTGGCAGTTAACCACGCCCTATTTAAAATATAAAACATATCAGAAGGGGTTATTTGCACCAAAAATAAGAGACAACAGATTGTTAACAATAATAATACATAAAGAACTCCCACAAATAAATATTTTTAGGAAAACATACCCCCCGAAATACATTGAAAAAAGCAGACTAGTAATAAAAATTAGATGAAATGCAGGAGCCAACAAATACAAAAAATTCACACTCACATGGATAAACTTAGTTAAATACAGACTGAACATCAACCGCCAAGTTGACAAACGTGTGGAAAGGTGGATGATACCCAGCGCTGGCAGAGACACAGAGGAGAGCGCGACCGTGTAATCTGACCGTGCTTTGCTTTTGTGCAACTTGACAATATCTATCAAAATGTAAAGTTGTTTCTTTACTCTTTCACCCATCAATACTCTTTCCAGAAATTCACCCTACGCAAAATTCACAGGTGAGCATCAGTAGTCACCCCCCTTTAAAGTATGTTGATAGAGCAGCAGTTAGCTGATGTAACTGATGTTACATTCACAGCATGGAACATTGTGTAGCTGTTGATGAGAATGATGTCAACTGAAATACCTATGCAACGTGGTGAATCTCAGAATGAAAAAAAAAAAGAGTCTCAGAAACAAAAACATGGAATAATCTCATCTGTGCAAAAGAAAAGAACCCCCCTCCCCATCTCTCCATGTGTGTGAAACTACAACAAATAATCTGGAAGGGTGACATGAAATTATCACCCAGTTAACTCTGGGAGAGTAACAGGGGTGTAGCAAAGGAAGATGAGCAAAGAATTACTCAATTGTTCTAGATTTTTACCACTATGTTGCATTCTGGTTACACAAACCAATAAAATGAATGCACTTCAAGTTTACCAATTAGTTCAAAATTAAGCTAATAAAGATGTTAGTTAATAGAGATCTTCAGAAAATACGCTTCAATGAATAAATAAGAACAATGTGCTATTTGCAAAAAGATTGTCATATGAAGTTCGGCTACAATGCCTGTCTAGAAAATGCAAAGTATTTTCCCATTGAGATCGATATATTAAGGGATGATTTGAGTATAATGCAAATGCTGCATTTCTTTACATGTGAGTTCATTTATGAGAAACAGTAGGTAAATGTAGAGACTGGCACCCAGCTCTGTTGAGTCACAAGGAAACACCAAATACGTGCACCCACACACTCGCCTCAAACATCTCTGCCATCCATCCAGTTCTCTGTGTGGATTATGAGTCACACCCATGTACATCTGTTGCTATAATTTTCTCTGATTTCAGATAACCCTTCTCTCACCACTTTATAGGTGACTCAAAACCGAAACTCTGCACACTCAACTTCCATAAGCAAACTTTAATTTTTTAAGTGTCATATTTTTGGAGTACTTAAAGATTAGTTAACTGGTTAACCTATGCAAACTTATGCTACTGTTTTTATTAGGTTCCTATTTGCATTATTCTTAGTGTCATTGCAAAGTGTTTGAGTGTTGCGCTCCTAACACTATTTCCCTTCTAACCTCTGTTACTTTTATTGCACAGTTTCACACACTGGGCGGAACAAAAAGAGTTCTACAGTTGTGCGTACAAGAAACACAGAGTTTACTTTTATGTTATTACTTATTAATTTTTGTATTATCTTCCATACGAACAACTGTAACCCCACTTTTGCCCCGCTGTGCAGTGCAGCACTTCTTAGAAGTGATGTGTCACTTTATCGTAGCACTGATTGTTTTCTCTGCATGATAGACCAGTGAACCTTGGAGCCCGGTACTTTGCTTTGATGTGAGTCAATGAGTGGCATTCGTTGGGAGAAAATTATCCATCTTCTGAGCAAAGACACAAAGTGTCTTTCTTTCAGATGATCTTTTCAAGATGTTTGAGCAGACAGCCTTGGCACTTAGAAAAATGGTCTCCCTCTGGAGCAAGGGCAAGTTTGCTTACAGTGTTGGAAGATAACAGAAAGTATTTCCCTTCCAGAGCGATGAAGAGGTGTGCTTACTGCCCAGTATAAAAGATTTACGTCCCTAAGCTCAGGATTTTCTTTCTGCAACCAACTGTTTCCTTGACCCTCTTTTTAGCACCCTGTGGGAATTGAGGCTCAAAGAACTCGAGCAAAATGAGAATTCTCTGGTTGCTGCTGTTGTTTTGAGTAATAAATTTTCCTTTGTTTTTGACTCATTGGTTTCTGTCTCTTGTCAGCATCCATGAAACTGTGGCAGATTAACAGATTGATTTGCAAAAACCGAGTATCACAGACCCTTCACAGTTCTTGACAGCACTCCGTGGGATGTCGGAGTATTATAGGTATCTTCATAAAATTATTATTCACTATAGTTCAGGACCTTGTTGCCGAGATAACAATCATTAAACATTATCTTTTTTGACTTTAAAGGATGATGTATCCGATAACAGGAAATAAAGGGTGTGTTGGAAGCCTTTTGAACCACGCACGTCTTCAGTGGTCAAAAAGCTGGGTGGGGAATATTTCTTGTTTTCATTTTACATCACTCACTCAGTGAATAACTCTGTGATCACATTACCTAAAATGAGAATTATTTAGGTTAATATAATTTTGCTATATGTAATTGTTTATTTTTGAAATTCTCGGAAATAACTTATCACTCATTGAAATGTAAATATTGCTGCTACAGTTCCCTTTATCTGACCAGGCAATGCATACTGAATTTCTATCCTATAGAAAGCACTGTGAGAAATACAAAAATAAATAAGTACTTTCTGTGCTTTCAGAAGTTGGCACCCGAGTACAGGAGATAAAACAAAAGGAAACATAAACTCTATGCAAGACAGACAGTGTTAACTCCAACGTGAGGGAAAATAAATAAAGGATTATGGGTGATTTGACTCAAAGGGATGGGAGAAGACTTCAAGGAGAAGGTGGATTTAATGAGGAAGGAGGGCACTTGAAGAGGGGGAAGTATGTGTGTGCAGGCAGGAAGGTTCATGGGCTAGTGGAAGAGAAACCTGGAAGGAAGAATTGGAACCGGATTTCCAGTCCTCAAAGGTCAAGAACGGTTAAGGATACTTATTTCATTGATTCTAGGACAGAAATGTTTAAAATTAGAAAACCTCTCTAACTCATTCAATAGTCTACGGTGGTTTTACAATCTTTAGAATTTTACCATTGCTCTAAGTCAGGTGGCAACCATTACGTAGTTGTATAAAGCTCTTTTATTTTTTCTAACACCCTGATAAGATCAAGGAAAGTCCAGAAAAAATCCATTTCAGACCAACGTGAGTATATTCATGTGGTTACAGGAAAGAAACTTAGAGCCTTAAAAATGTAACCTTTAATTCTAAAAGGGCCAATCTTCTGGCTAACATACTTTTAAAAACTGTACTCTTTGCCAAGTATTAAATGACTACTCATTGCTGGCTTGGCGTTTAGGATTTAATCCATATTTAATTCTTGCGAAATTTCTAGGACAGGGATCAGCTCCATTTTATGAGAGAGGAAAGAAAGGTTAAGAAGAGTTTTGTAACTAGTGTCAGGTCACAGAGGCAGTAACTAAAATTTGAAATTCGGTAGTTTGGAGATTTAGACCCACTTCTTACTTGCTCTCAGAGGTATTGTTAATTATGCAGCTCCTCCTATAGCCCACCTTGGCTCCATCGTACACGGGGGTGGCGCGCTTGCCTGCGTCTAGGGCTGTGCTCTTTTCTGATACAGCGAGGAGGTGATAAGGATATCAGAGGAAGCTTCTTTGAAGAAACACATCTCGCCGCTCAGATCGGTCATCTGTTTTGGTGTTCATTATGATGAAAATATTTACTATTTTATCTATCTACATTTATTAATATTTTTACATATTAATTACACATTTGACGAAGTTGATGCAGAGAGCTGTATGGTGAAGTTTCCAGGTGATTTGCTAGCTGAAAATTTAACCATCACATGAAATTTCAACAGCTTCTCTTTCTTGAATGAATATTGGGGAATCAATTAAAAAGTTAGAATGAGTAGCTTTACAACTTCCTTATTTTTTGCATTATTTTTAATTAACGTATGAGAGTTGAGGCCCAGAGAGGTTGAACGATTTGCACAAAGTAACACAGCAAGCGATGCAGAATACATGCTCCTTCATTATGCTTGCATGTCCAATGCTAAGCGAGACACACATGTCATCACTCCTGTTACAGAACAAGTTTCGTCATGCACTGGCAGATTTAATTCTTAAATTTTGACTAGAGTTCTAAGAAAGATCTGCTTTGATTTTTACAAGCCAAAAGCAGTCCATTCTTCAAATTCCTTTTTCCATTCCCACTAGTGTTTAAAATACATTGTGCATTTGCTTTTCCATATTAAATGTAAAACATCACTTTTTGTTTTACGTCAAAACCAATTCTGGGATTAGATTGTCCCAGATTGACCTTACGGAAAATCTTAGTTTTCAGTTAGAATCTTTTTAACTTGAATGTAAACTTTGCTAAAAAAAAATTTTTTTTTGAGTGAGAAGTGAGATGGCTTATTTTAGGTGTGCCTAAAAGGAAGAAGTTATTAAGAGGCAATGGAGTAAGAGCCCGAATTGAAATCTGAGTCAAGATGTGGGATTAGAATGTTTCCAAATGGGTAAAATGGCAAAAATAGGACAATGTGCTGGTGAGCACTGTAACTTTTATTTGTCAGAATATTCTTTTGAGATTAGGGCTCTTGTAGCTTTAACTCATAAATATTACTCTCCTAGCTAAGTAAGTATGTTTGTTTTATGTTATACTCAACAGTAAAACCTTGACATTTTCAACATATGAAAAAAAAATCATTAGAGCTGCTCCTGTATCTTTTCTCGGAGTTTGACTTAATTCCCTGCGTTGGACTGTCACTTGTGTAAAAAGGGTGGGTTCAAGTGGCTGTGGACATTTAACAGTTCGTCCTGAGCTTGAACCGGTGTTATCTTCTTAACCCGCAAATTACGTGCTAGGTTAGGATATTCATTTAGGACATATTCGACATGAACAAATTAGGTCAATTTTAATTTTAGAGGAATTAAATTTTAGATTGCTTGATTAATAATCATCATAATTAGAGCTAGTCATGATAGAGCCCCTCATCTGTGAGGGGAAATAGTGTGATAGCATCTGCATGGTGTGTCAGGCTGACTCAGAATACTAGACCCAAAAATTCTCAGTCATAACTGATAAAACACTAAGTCTCTTTGATATTAGCATTCCACTAAAGCTTCTCTAATATCATTATTAGATAAGATAAACATATTCTTTTTTATAAGAACTAAAATATTGACAAGGATTTTAGTAAAATAGCATCTCCTTGAGGAGTTGACTTCATCTGTATGACTTATTATATATATTTTAGATTTATTAGAAAAGATCTACCCTAGTTGGTATCACTCTCTCAGTGTTGGCAAGGGGCAAAATTAAGAAATTAAATTTTAAAATGTCATATACACATTTAAGTATAAATAAATACGATGTCATATTGTATGATATATGTGATATGATCTGATGTGACAATTTTATCTCAGACTTAAATTCCCTCTCATTTTGTTTTTCCTATTTGGGAACCTACATTTTAGATCCTTTCTGGAACACAGTCATGTCAAGAATGACTGACAGTGGTTTGGTTTGCATGAGGATTCAGTGGACAGAGACTTAATGGCTGACCCGATGAGGAGGTTCTCAAAAGTAGGGAACAACCCTGAGTGCTCCTTCAAACCCTGTCATTTCCTCACAGGGGCAGCGAAGTGACCATGCACTGGTTGTTTTTTGACTTGGTCTCTGTCAACTCCCAACTCCCCAAATGGCCGCTAGAAAAACCTATTGCGTATCCAACTTCCATTTATTAGACTTACAGCAGCAAAGGGAAAATACTACCTTGATAGAATCTTAGGAATGTCTTCGAAGAAGAAAGTCAGGAAAGAATATTTCTAGTCTTTAGAGTATGGGCTGAATGATTTTGTGGTATTTCAAGGTAGTGAACTGGTTGGGAGAAGGCCATGTTTATCATATTGTACTAGCTCTGGTTTGGTGGGCTGGGAGGCAAGGATCCTGTATCCCAAAGAGCACTGTTTTAGGTACTAAGTAGCTGTTCAACAATGAAATAAAACATCAAATAACCACTAAAACACATCCGTGAATATAATCAAAGTAATACAAATTTGAGTATATGCTGACGAACTTCTTGATGAGCAAACTGTTAGCCGTAATCAGTAATTGATTGTTATGGATTTATAGTTTCTCTTCCAGGAGCAATCATTTTCTAAAGACAGCAGCTGAGTTATCTTTGCTTGTTCTCAGTGACGTGTAACACAGTTAACATGACACTGAGACAGAAATTCTGCCTGATGATCCCAGCAGTGTTTCCGTCCTATCTCCTCGTTGGCAAATTCTTCAGTCTACGCTGGGTGATGGGTGGCTCTCTTCTGGGGACAGGATAGATCCCGATCCAAACCACTATTTAATATATAGAATTTCTGATGGTACTCGATCCAAACCTTGAAGTTGCCAAATTTTCTGGTTCTTCAGAGGGCATCATTTGTTGCCCATTATTATTTGTTGGCTCATATGTTATGACAGTGTCTGCAAAGCAGCATTTAGGGCCTTGTTGGCAATCACACATTTGAGAACTGCAACAAAAATACTAAGAGGAGAATTATGATCATCGTTTGTAGCACATTTCTAAGCCAGGGGTCAGGAGCTCCCAAACTGAAACAGAAGAACAGATCCCATTGCTAACCCAAAGACTGTGCATCCTCAGATCAGCAATATGAGTGAGAAAGCCTTATTTCCTGACTCTGCTGTTTCCAACATCATTAGCAGTGCACTGTGAGATAGGGGAGGGTGGAAATGTAGCAATCTTTCCTTCAGGCCACACATATTCCATCTGCAGACTCCGGTGTTTAAAGTAGCTTTGTTTTGACTGCCACTGTGAAGTTTTCGTGATCCCCTTGACCTTTATGGTGGGTGGAATCAAGGCCCATCTCCTAACTCCTGGAACCTGTGAATATGCTATGTTACGTGGAAGAGGAGAACCAAGGTTGCAGAGAGAATTTAGGTTGCTAATCAGCTGACCTTAAGATGAGGAATTTTTTTGGATTACCCAGGAAGGTCCAATATAATTACAAGACTCCTTATAAGTCAAAGAGTGAAGCAGAAAAGTCCAAGAAGGTGTGGTGACAATGGACATAGAGGTCAGAGTGATGTTATTGTTGGTTTTGAAAGTCAAAGGAGACCATGAGCCAATGGCAGGCGGTATCTAGAGCTGGAAAAGGCCAGGAGATGAACCTTTCTTTAGACACTTCAGAAGAATCGCATCCCCTCTGACACCTAGAGTGTAGTCTAGTGAAATGTGTTTTGGACTTCTGACCTCCAAAGCTGTGAGGTCATGTATTTGTGTTGTTCTAAGCTGCTGAGCTTGTGGTAATTTGTTACAGAAACAATAGGAAAGTCTTAGTGATGGTTCAGTTCACCTGCTATTTTCTGAAGAACAGCATGCATAACTTTCCCCACCTTTGGGACCTTTTGAAAAAACACAAAGAAGAAAACAGTCCAAATTTCCCTTCATTGGCTAAAGTTTTAACTAATCCAAGGCCTAATTTTTGTCTTTGAATAAAATTTTGTCAAGAGCTTTTTTTCTGGAATTGGGAAATCGGTAGGTTAAAACGATCCTTGGTGGTATCAGAGGATACACTGAAAGGAGGTATCAGCTTACCAAGGTAATAGTGCTTGTCCAGTTTGCAGGTAATAGGCAAGAAACTTTGTACAACAAATCTAATGCCGGAAGACTACACAGTGGTATATTTTATGTGGCTTTCAAAGAGCATTATAATATTTTGGTGCTACTCATCAAGTGCAGTCCTATACCAGATGATGAATCTATAGTATAGAGATTATCAGCTAAATATTTAGAGTACAGCCTAAGTAGTATGCCTTTTTTGTGAGGTCTACAAAAGTGAGATAGCTTCCAAATATACACTCTCTGTACCCTAGCTCTTTACAGAATCTAGCTTCCATGCAAACTGTGCAAGGGTTATTTCTGTGGAACTTCTTTTTTTAGGTTTGACATGATAAAGGAATTTAGATTTCTGTCTTTCTGGACTACTCGTATATGTTGTTTTTAATGTAAAAGTTGCTTAGTGCCTGAGTTCAATCACTAGGGAAACAGACTCGTCTACAAGTGACTCTTATTAAAAGAACCTGGTTGACACATTGGAAAATGACCACAAACTCAACGTCATTTTGATTTTTTCCAGCCAAATTGTAAGTAAATTGTAGTCAGGCATCGAATTTATACTAATGAATGACTAAGAATGCCAAAACCAATATTAAACACAGGAATGTTATATATTTCAAAGTTAAGAGATAGCAAGTATCGGTTAAAAATCCACAACCGTTCTTCTTAGCTTAGAACAGCTAAGAAGAAAGGAAATAAAAAATAAAGCTTTCGCATTGAGTTGTGACAATCGGTAGCTCTTGTTTATGGGTCTTGCACAGACCCATAGTCACAGTCACAGTCATTTTTATACAAAAGTTTTGGGTGACGTTTTTTCTTCCCAAATGGCATCTGCTTTGGAGGACTCCTAAGGGTGTTTCTGGTTGGAACATGATTCAAAGGAGATGTGTTTTCAATGGAGAAATGTGAATGTAAGAACCAATACGATGGAATTTTACTATTTGTTAGTTGTTAACAGTACTTGATAGGGCCTTTATCAAATAAACAAAATGTTCTCATTATAAAAATATTACTTTTATAGTATATGTTAAATTTATCTTTTTTTATTATTTATAAATCTGTGAATTAATCTTATATATCTTTTTATATACAACTATGAAAGAGATGACACTGAAGCTTCTAATCTTATCTTTTAAATATAATTAATCACCTTTATATAATCAGTATATATACATCATTTTAACATTATCATTTCAATAAACTAGAACAATTCCCTTTAAAAAAGGCAAAATATATTTATTATCTTGTATACATATTATTGTTTCTCTGTAATCATTTCTACTAATTACAACCTTTAACTAAAGAAGTTAACATTTGTTTTGTGAATAATAGAAAAATCTGGAAGATAGTACATCAGAAATTTTCTAGCTAGTTACTATGAGCATATATTTTCTATAGCTTTTTACATATTTTAAGATGAAAAAATAAAGATATGCATAATGGCATTTAAAGGTATTTATACGTCTTTTTAAATATATATCCATTCCATATCTAAAAATATTGTATACTTTATACAATATTTAGTGACCAATGTGTATAGTATTTTTCCTCATTTAGAACTTGTCTATCATAATAATTTATTAATTAAAATTTAATATTAGTCTAAGGTCTTAAAATTGTTTCAGCCCTGGCTGGTGTGGCTCAGTGGATTGAGTGCTGGCTTGTAAACTAGAGGGTCACAGGTTCAATTCCCAGTCAGGGCACATGCGTGGGTTGTGAGCCATGTCCCCATTTGGCAACCACATATTAATGCTTCTCTTTGTATTTCTCCTTCCCTTCTCTTCTCTCTAAAAATAAATACATAAAATCTTTTAAAAAAGTAAAAATTGTTTACAAATCTGGAAATTGTGAGTTAAGTTGACACATTCAATGCTTGTGATTTATAGCATAATAAGAATACATAATGTTAAAACAATATCTATTGTTCAATTTCATTTAGTTAAACGTGTTTTAGTATGTATTTGTAGTCCAAACTTTTGTAAAAATAATGGTAATTTAATGGACTCATGGAAATCTTGTAGGTAATTTTAAGAGGTTAAAACATGACAAGTTAAACCCAAACCATGCCTTTATTAAAGCATTGTACTCACATTATTTTTTTGGGTAATGGTATTACCCAAAATGATACTACCCAAAAAACTAAAATTATTTTTAAGTTAAATTAATCACTCACTCAACTAAGTAATCATTTATATTGCATGTAGTTAAGTATATATAAATTAACCTCTGTATTTATACATCACAAAATCAATTAAGATTGTGAGTTCATGTCAAAAGCTCTAAATGCCTAACTTTTCTCTTTTACCTAATAAGACCTTTTTTTAAAAAAGACATATGAAACACTTATTTATTATTTTTTAAGACCTTTGTCCACACTCCCAGGCAGACTTCTTCTTCTGATTTATAGTTTTGGCAAGGAAACAATACAACAGAAGAGCAATGTGATTTTGTTTTCGGAAATCCCTGACTATTTATTTGGGCTAGGTATTATTCCTTGAGTGTGTATAAAATAACAAAACATTTATTTTTGATCAATTAACCTCTAAAGTCACCCAAGGAACAGAAAAAGGAGTCAGAGGGGAAAGGCGAAAAAAGTGAGAAGATGCAGGTTTCAGACAGATATTCAATTATCACTGCAAAAGTCATCATCCTGCCCTCTGCATGGAGAGGGGGAGATGTAGCTTCAAGAAAACCCTGTAGCCCTGGATGTAGCTCAGTAGATTGAGCAGGGGCCTGTGAAGCAAAGGGTCACTGGTTCGATTCCCAGTCAGGGCACATGCCTGGGTTGCAGGCCAGGTCCCCAGGAGGGGACACATGAGAGGCAACCACACATTGATGTTTCTCTACCACTGTCTAAAAATAAATAAATAAAATATTTTTAAAAAAGAAAACCTTTATTAAAGGTGCACGCACATGCACACACATGCACACTCAACAGAAAAAAGAGAGACAATTATTACAGCTGATTTACACAGTAATACACAGAGATTTCGCAATTCCATAAGCTGCGTGGTTTTTTAACTGTACATCAAACTGTGAAGTATAGTAACGACAGAAGGAGAATTTCCTATGTTAAACAAAAATACCTGTTTTTGAGACAGACAAGGCAGTCAGAGAATATTTTGGTAATCTCTCTATTTGTTTTAGTGCCTCTTTCAAATAAACATTCTGTTCATGCCAAACACTTCCCAGTGGCCCCTGAAATATCAAATGGTCCTGGGTGGAATTACAATAGAGAGATTTGCACATGAATTAACACCTGTAAAGAGACCCTCACAACTGGTAAAAGTCAGAAGGACATGGTAGTTGCTACTCTGTGGCTAGTCCTGGCCAGACAGGAGTGGTCAACAGCCGGGAGCTCAAGGCAGACAAAACTCCATAAAGCATTTCTAGGAACATGAAGACAAGTTTCAGGAAAGTCCATAAATGTTTATTTTAAGTCAACTTTGTTAACGTATAATTTATGACAATAAACTGTATGCACTGGAAGCATACCACAGAATTTGTCCAAAGAATGTCACTCCTTACGTGGCTTTCTGAATACTTTAGTTCTGGGGTAGACTTATTGTGTCTACGCACCTCTTCTCCTTATAAACTTTCTCTCATAGACTCATAACTCATAGGTATAAACCAAACTGCTGAGAGAGAGAGAGAGAGGGAGAGGAAGGGAGGGAGGGAGGGGGAGAGGGAGAGAGAGAGACAGGATGTTTTCTTCTGAATAATCAAAGAATTCCTAAAATGCTTCAATTCTCACTGAAAAAATAAATTTAATCTTTATGAGTTGATGAAAGGAAACTGGAGTTCAATTTAGGTCATACCTTGCTCTTTGAGACAAAGAGAACCCCCAATCCATATTTAGAGGATCAGGAGCTCCCTGTATTTCTTATGAATGGAAACAAGTGATTTTGTGGTTTCATTGGGAATCAAACCCAGGGTTTTCTGCTCGTCAAGCAAATGTGATGACCACTACATCCTGGAACTAGATGATCCATCTTAGAAAGTCAAGGTGCCTCCGGGGAAGGTGTTTCCCAGGTACTATACAGAGCAATGAGGGAATCTTGATTAGTTCCTGATGGAACCTTTAGGCTTGTTGAATGTTGACACCTTACAAGTCCACTGGAAATAATCTGTTGATCAAGGAGAACCGTTTATTAGATGAGAACACAGCCTTGACAAAATCGAGGCAATGTTTCAGAAGTGGGGGGTTAGAGTAGGGGATCAAACAGGATTTTAGGACCTGGACCGAGGAAGTTTATAATCAGGTCTTGTGAGACAATACTAATTGGTATGGAAAAGATGTTAGTACATACTTTTGGATTGATGGGCTCCCAGAAGTCAGGATCTAGAAGCTACTTTTAATGATCAAAGTGTTGGTCTTGATAAGTTATCTGTTTAGGGGATTCACATTTTATATTCAAGAACAAGTTTTTCTGGAGCAAGTCGCTAAGTTAAATTTGCTTTGCTTGCAGTATTGTTTCATGTGGAGAGAGAAGATTATGTTTCTTTCAGATTTGACTCCCCCTACTCCAACCCTGCTCACCCTGGGAGCTTGTTTCAGGTTTCCAGACAGTAGGACTGCTAGACCAGTCCCATAAAAATGTTGTAAAACCGGGCTGTGGTTAGGACTCAGACCTCAAAGCCGCCCTATTTGGGAGGCCGATTTAGGCTCCATCTCAGCGACTTCCAATTAAATTGGCCATATTTTTTTATGTTTATTGATTAACACATGTACAATTTTATGATGGACTATTTTTCATTCAGTAATGCTTTCTATGTACATTTGTGTTTTATAAACACATTCACTCTGTGACCAAATAGCAAATCCTCTTGAATTTATTCTATAGGTTTCTTTCTATTACTACCAACTACGCAGGTAGGGATTTATTGCTGGAGAACAAGTCACGGGAGAAATGAAGTGATGGTGATGATGGTGAGGAGTGTGGTAAATATTAAAGTCACGCACTGCATCGTGAGCCCACACCATGAGAAGAAATGGTGAGGCAGAAAGGTAAACCATGAAAGGAGACAAAGCCCTCACAGTATCTGGCCAGACCCCTGAGTGTAGTATCTAGAACTTCATTAAGGTTGAGACCTGAAGGACATAAAATAAGTTATGACAGTGGCTTTAGAGGACAATAACTAATGACCACTACTGGAGATCTGGGCCACACTGGGGCCATATGAAGAGAAGGGAATATGGAGCGTGCTAACAGAGCTGGGACTTCCGGCGACTATGCCTGTGTTGTCTCAAAAGCAGAGGCAACTGTTATGGCCACTGGATTTCCTTGATTGAACTCTCTCGTGCCAGTTGGTGGAAGCTAAAGAGACAAAGCTTTCATTCACAGAAAAGAAAAGAAAAAACAAACTGTGAAACTCGAAGAGTGAGTCAAGTGCATTAAGAATAAACTAATCTGACTCATCGAAACAAGCACTATGACAGAATTGAGAGCTGATGGAAGCAAACAAAAATTCATAGAGAAATGACTATTTCTATGGACTGTTATATAAAAAAAGACTTTTCAATTTTAATTTGGTCACTGGAACTTTATAAAACATTTTTGTCTCAATTTATGGAACCGCAAAGATGACGGCACCATAAGCATATAATAACTTTTCACCTGTGTCAGTACTCTCTGCAAGAGATCACCAGCCCTAGAGATGTCAGGACTCGTGACGAGGTGCTAGGAAGCAGGTGGCTTTATCTGTTTCAGTACGGTTTCACTTGAGCAAAGGTTAACAGCTGGTTGGGTTTGGTCTAGTCTACTCGGATGGGAGAGACGATGCAGCCCACTAGGCGATTCCTTTCTCTGTGCTGGGGCAGCATCTGCTAATTACACCAAGTCCTGAGTATCTGTGTTCCAGGGCACAGGACCTTTAATGATCCTTTATTGGAGGCTTTTTGAATTTTATTTCTCATAAGTAAACTTAGTGGCAGTTCTTCACAGCTTTCTGGGGGAAAATAACCTTTTAGTATCATTCTTGAACCTGTTAGTTTATTCCCCTGGGGCTTCAGTGAATTCAAGGAAAAACACTAGCCTGTAGTCATCCAGCCTGGAGCTGTGATGTTGTCAGATCTCATAAGCGAGCCATAGTGTTTGGTCCTGGCCAGGACTTGGATAGAAGAACTCAAAAGGAAAAAAAAAATGTTCATGGAACACACATCTGTTATGCACCAGATGGCAGCTGTTATTTCATCTCCTGTGGAACTTTTTCCTATGATTCTTGCTACATTTCTTCTACTGCAGTACTTAAGGGTTTTAAAGAAAAAAGCAAAATATTTTGGGAAAAAAATGAGGTGAATGTAACATTAAAACCGAGGCTTTAATTGTTCCAAAACTCAGGATTTGCAGAGTTAAGGTTCCCACAGCACTCCTCCAACTGCACGGCTTGTATTATAATAGGAGCCCTCATTACATAATCACCAAACCCTGGGTAAGGTTACAGAGCGTTCAGCAGATAAAGGGCACAAAATAATGGAAAGGAACTGCACTTTTTCTCTAATCTTAGATGTACAGAGCATATTATGTTACTGCATAAATATTACATGATCATGTAACAAAATATACTAATGAAATACACAGATGCAAAGCAAGAGTGCAAGGGTTGAGATTGCACTGGGAACACTTAAATTGATTTTCTTATTCTCTGCTAATTCAAATTCAAACTTAATTTAGCATTTGTGACATTTTAGGAGAATGTGATATGTCACGGGAGGCCTGACAGCTTTAATGGTCTATAAAACGATGCTTGGAGTCATATAGAAATACAACAACATCACCGTCTTTCAAGTCCCAACTTTCTGCTTGTGACCATGTCTTGAGCATTTCACTATTGACCTAGAGGCTAAATTCTGCACAATGATTCTTCCGTCTTAATATTTGTATGCAAATTTGCCAGGCTATTCTGATCGACACCCTCTGCCAATTGATTAAAAACACATTTACGTCACCCCTACTTGTATAAAAAGCTCTGTCCTAGATTCTGATGTGACAGGAAGAAATAGTCATGGTCTTGCTTTTTAAGAAATTAAGACCTTCAGTTACTGATGACAGTGCTAATTATATTCCCTTTGAGTCAGATTGCGTTGCGTACCCTAAACATAGCTTTGACAGCGCTGGTGTACATCTCATTCCGTTTTTAAATTTCATCTTACAAAAGCTCTATTTTATGCAAATGTCTTTTGATATCCCCACCACTGCTACATGCTTTTTTTGTTGTCCTTTGATATTTTTAAGCTTACAATTTTTTATCAACACTTTACTTTCTTAGAGCATTTTTAGGTTCAAAGCAAAATTGAGGGGAAGATACAAAGTTTTCTCAAATACCTCCTGCTCCCACACACTCACAGCTTACCTGATTATCAATATCCCCCACCAGAGTGGTACATGTTTTGTAATTGATGAACCTACCTTGACATGACATAATCACCCAAAGTTCAGAGTTTTCATCAGAATTCACTTTTGGTGAAGTATATTCTATGAGCCTGAACAAATGGAGAATGACATGTATCCATAATTACAGAATTATACAGATTTTCAGTGCCCTAAAACTCTTCTGTGCTCTGCTATTCAACCCTTGCCACCCATCCTCCTCTACTCAGCCCCTGGCAACCACGGATCTTTTTACTGACTCCATAGTTTTGCTTTTTCCAGATGGTCATACAGTTAGAATCATACTATATGAAGCCTTATAAGATTGGCTTAGAGGTAATATTCACTTAGAGGTATGCATTTAAGATTCCTTTGTATCTTTTTATGGCTCAATGGCCACTTTTTTGGTACTAAATAATATTCCATTGTCTGGATGTACTACAGTTTATTTACCCATTCTCCTACTAAAAGATATCTTGGTTGCTTTTATGTTTGGCAATTATAAATAAAGCCGCTATAAATATCTGTGTGCAGATTTTTGTGGACATGCATTTTCAACTCCTTTGGGTAATAACCGGTAGAAGTGTGATTGCTAGATCACATGGGAAGGGTGTGTTAGCTTTGTAGGAAACTGACACACTGTCTTCCAGACTGGCCACACCATTTTGCATCCCCATTAGCAGTGAATGAGAGAAACTATTGCCCCACGGTCTCACTGGCACTGGGTGCTGTCTGTGTTCCAGATTAGGGGTATTCTAATAGGAGTGTAGTGAAATCTCATTGTTTTAATTTGCATTTCGTTGATGACATATGGTGTGAGCATCTTTTCATAGGCCTACTTACAATCTACATATCTTCTTTAGTGAGGTGTCAAAGTGGTCAGACCATTTTTTATGGTTTGTTTATTTCCTTATTGTTGACTCTGAAGAATGTGTATATATTTTGGATGACAGTCTTTTTATCAAATGAGTCTTTTTCAAATACTTTCTCTGCCCATGGTTTTTCTTTTTGATATTGTCTTTCACAGAGCAGAAAGTTTTTCATTTTAATGAAGTTCATTTTATCACTTATTTTTTATATGAGTAGCACCTTCAGTGTTATATATAAAAAGTCATCACCATATCCAAAATCATTTAGGTTTTCTCCTTTGTCATTTCCTATGTATTTCATAGTTTTGCATTTTAGGTTTAAGTCTACAATCCATTTTGAATTATCATTGTGATGTATGTGTCTAGATTCACATTTTGTATGTGGATACCCAGTTATTTCAGGACCCTTTGTTGAAAAAACTGTCTCAGCTCCATTGCATTGCCTTTGACTCTTTTGTCAAAGAGAAGTTACCTATATTTATGTGGGTCTATTTCTGGGCTCTTTATTCTTTTCCCTTGATATATTTGTCAATTCTTTCATCAGCACTATACCGTCTCGATTTCTGTAGCTTTATTGTAAGTCTTGAAGTTAGATAGTTCTTCTCTTTAATATTGCGATGGGTATTCTGCATCTTTCACCTCTTCAGGCAAACTAAAGAATTGGGTTGTCAATATCCAAAAAAAAATTTGTTGAGATTTTAACAGTATTGCATTGTATCTATAGATCAAGTTGGGAAGAACTGACATCTTAACAACATTGAGTCTGTCTGTCCACAAACATGGACTATTTCTCCATTTATTTCTCCATAGTTCTTTGATCTCATTAATCAGTTTTATAGTTTTCTTCATGTAGATTTTGTACATATTTTGTTATATTTAAACTTAAGGTATCTTATTTTTGTTGGATGCTAATGTAAATAGTACTGTGTTTTTAACTTTGAATTCAATGTGTTCATTGCTGATATATAAGAAAATCACTGATTTTTGTTAATTAACTCTGTCCTGTGATCTTGCTGTAAATGCTGGTTAGTTGCAGGAGTTAGGAGGATTTTTGTTTCTTTGTTTGTTTTTTGTGTGTGTGTATGTGTGTCATTTCTTTTTGATTTTGTTATTATAGATGATCATGTCATCTTGTCATCTGCAGAGACAGTTTTATTTCCAATTTCCCAATCTGTATACCTTTTATTTCCTTTTCATGTCTTGTTGCAGTAGCTAACACCTTCATTATGATATTAAAAACAAGTAAAGAGAGGGAAGATCTTTGCCTTGTATCTTATCTTAATGGAAGGATTTGAGTTTCTTAGCGTTAAGAATGGTGTTAGCCCTGGCTGGTGTGGCTCAGTGGATTGAAAGCTGGCTGTGAACCAATGGGTCACCAGTTCGATTCCCAGTCAGGGCACATGGCTGGGTTGTGGACCAGGTCCCCAACAAGGGGCACATGAGAGACAGCTGCACATTGATGTTTCTATCCCCCTCTTTCTCTTTCCCTTCCCCTCTCTAAAAATAAATAATTTTTTAAAGTGATGTTAGATACAGGATTTTTTAAAAAATATGTTTTATTGATTATGCTATTACAACTGTCCCATGCCCCCTGCCCTTCATTCCCCTCTGCCCTTCACACCTGCCACCAGCATTCCCCACACTTAGTTCATGTCCATTTGTCATACATATAAGCTCTTTGGCTTCTATATTTCCTATACTATTTTTAACCTCCCCTTGTCTATTTTGTACCTGCCATTTATGCTTCTTATTTTCTGTACCTTTTCCCCCCATTCTAACCCTTCCACCTCCCTGCTGATAACCCTCCATGCGATCTCCATTTCTGTGATTCTGTTTCTGGTTGGCTTGATTTGTTTTGGTTTTTGTTTTAGGTTCAAAATGTGCCTTGGTCTGTGCTTCCTTGTGTCCAACTTCTTTGGGACTCTCTGAGCTTTCTGGACTCCTGGAAGTCTATTTCTTTGTCAGATTGGGGAACTTCTCTTTCATTATGTTTTCAAATAAGTTTTCAACTTCTTGCTCTTCCTCTTATCCTTCTGGCACCCATATGATTTGGATATTGAAATGTTTAAAGTTGTCCTGGATGTTCCTTAGCCTCTCCTCATTTTTTTTTTGAATTCTTATTTCTTCGTTCCATTCTGGTTGAATGTTTATTTCTTCCTTCTGCTCCAAACCATTGAAATGAGTCCTGGTTTCCTTTCCATCACTATTGGTTCCCTATACATTTTCCTTTATTTCACTTTTTGTAGCCTTCACTTTTTCTCTATTTTGCAACCATAGTCAACCAAATCTGTGAGCATCTTGATTACCAGTGTTTTGAACTATGCACCTGATTGGTTGGCTGTTTCTTCATCACTTAGTGGTATTTTTTCTAGAGCTTTGATCTGTTCTCTCATTTGGGCCATTTTTTTCATCTCAGTACCTATTATGTAGTAAGGGATGGAGCCTTAGGTGTTTGACAGGGCAGGGCAACCCAGGTCGCTGTATTGTGGCACTGTATGTGGGGGAGGGATCTGAGAAGGAACAGTGCTGCTTGCTCAGCTTTTGGCCAGCTTTCAGTCACTTCCCCTGCTACCCACAAGCAAATTGGACCCTTCTGGTGCTGATTCCAGGGTGGGTGGGTTGGTGTACATTCTAGGACCCTGTGGGTCTCTCCAATGGATTCTACTGTGAGGCTGGGAGTTTCTCCCGCAGCCATAACACCCACAGGTGTTTTCAGTCAGAGGTTTTGAGGTTTTATTTCCCTGTGCTTGAACCCTGGTTTGCATGGTGCGCCTTACTCCCCAGTTGTTTCTCCAGGCTTATCTATATGGGAATGTGGGACCACCGGGTCCACCACCTTGCCACATGTCCTCTTTGCCCTGGCTGCCTATCTCCACCCCTCCTAGAATAAAAAGATGAGTTTTTCTTTAACTCCTTGGTGTTGGACTTCCATACTGTTCAATTTTCTGGCAGTTGTAATTGTTTTGTTTTTGAATTTGTTATCCTTCCTTTGGTTGTATGAGGAAGCAAAGTGTATCTACCTATGCCTCCATCTTGGCTAGAAGTCTGTATCAGAATATTTTTAGTTTTGGCTTGCCACAGAGCCAATATTTCCTCTTGGCATTGGATTCCCTTCAATAATGTTACATAATCTTTTAACAACAACATTTAAACATTGCCTTAATATAACTAGGGTTCAAGTAGCCAAGGTAGCTGTTTGTAGACTCTCCCATTTTATGCTTTTTAATTAATATCTGAAGTGTTCATTTTGTGACATGAAAGCAGAGTTCCAGAGACTTTGAAGCCTTGATGATGGAATGGTCCAGAATAGGCGTCAGCAAGCTATGGCCTGTCGACCGGCTGTTTGTTCCTGTAAAGAGTTTCATCAGAACACAGTCATGCTCACTTGTTTACTTAGTGCCTATGGCTGTCTTCCAGCTACAGAGGCAGAGTTGAGTAGTTGTGACTGGAAGCCTCAATTTTTTACTATTTACTGTTAAGAGAATTTTAAGAAAAGGTTTCCTGACTCATGATCCGGTGAAGCACTTTTCAATAAACTGAGCTATTTGTGATGAAAGGAATATTCTATATCTGCCCTATCTAATGTGGTAGCCACTAGCCACATGTAGCTAATAGATACTTGAAATGTGACTAGTATGACTGAGGAATTAAATTTTAGATTTTATTTCCTTGTAATTAATTAGCAGTTAAATTTGAACAGCCGTGTGCAGCCAGGGACTGCTGTGTTAGCTCCGAGAGAGAACATTTCCATGATCACCTGGTTGTGTGAGGGAAGCAGTGCTTCCCTACCAGGCAGGAAACGGTTCCTTACAGAACCATGGAGTAAAGACTGCGATGCTGGAGCGATTGAACTGTGGCTCGTGCAAAGGACAAACTAAAATTTTAATACTTACGCCATTTTAATGGGTTAAAATTTAAATAACCACATGTGGCTAGTGGCTACTGGAATAGATAGAGTGGGCTAGAACAGTGGTTTCCAAAGTGTGGTACCCAGGCCAGAAATATCAGCATCAACTGGGAACTTATTAAAATTAAAGCTCTTGGTCCCTGCACAAGATCTCCTGAATCAGAAACCCTGGAATGGGGCTCAGGAAACTGTGTGTTAACACTAGGTAGTATTTCTCAAAATCGTAGCCTGCATCATCTATATTATGTAGCAGGCCTATTAAAACCCAGATGGTTGAAATGTATACTCAAAGCTCTAGTAAGCTTCCAACGGCTGTCAAATGTTGCCCATCCAGCAATGTTCAACCTTTTTCATTTCATAGCACACATAAACTAGTTACCAAAATTCTGCAGCACACCAAAATATATATATTTTTTCCAACTGACACAAAAAACAGATACAATTTTGATTTATTCATATTGGGCAGGTATTTTTGTGTTGGCTATTTTATTTTTTGTATTTGACAGTCTAAGGGAGCAGAGGGTAGTGTCCCTGACCAAATAGGTGGGCATTGCATATATTAACAATTCTCGTGGACACCAGGTTGCCTCTTGTGGCAAACCATTGGAAAGCCGCTGTGCTAATCTGTGGACCATATTTAGCACCACAAGGATTGAAGGCAGCACGTCTGCAAGGTCAGGGGTGTGCTCAAATCACCTACTGAGCTGCAGAAAAACCTATTAAAGTTTCTATCTGTATTTACTTTTCACCTAAAATAAATAAAGCTTACTAACAAGTCCCTATGCCACATCGCCATAATGTTGATGGGTTAACTGTGATCTCATTTGTTTTTTTATTTTTAATTCTACTTAAAAATTATTATACAGCAAATTTGACAGTTTCTTTTAGTTTTTAGTTCTATAAATTATAACATGTGTATACATTCATACAACTGCCACCATAATTAGGATACAAAATAGTTCTATCACTATTAAAAAAAAACACCTCCCTCGGGCTGTATATTTATAGCCATTCCTTTCTCCACCCACAAACCTCGGCAACCCCTGATCCACTCTCCATCTCTACAGATTTGTCTTTTCAAAAATATCATGAAAGTGGAATCACCCACTATGTGACCTTTACAGACTGGTTTCCTATTGAGTAGTATTTTATTGTGTGAGTATACCACAGTTTATCCATTTACATATTGAAGTCCCTTTGAGTTGTTTCCAGTTTGGGCAGTTATGAAAAGAGCTATTTCAACATTTGTGTATGTTTTCAAAAAACTATGGTCCATTTACACAGTGGAATTCTATGCAACAGAGAGAAAGAAGGAGCTTATACCCTTTGCGACAGCATGGATGGAACTGGAGAGCATTACGCTAAGTGAAATAAGCCAGGTGGTGAGGGACAAATACCATATGATCTCACATTTAACTGGAACATAATCAGCAAAAGAAAAAAGCAAACAAAATATAACCAGAGTCCTTGAAATTAAGAACAATCTAACAATAGCCAGAGGGGAGGTGGGAGGAGGCAGTGGGAAGAAGGGTTTTCAGGAAATACTATAAAGGACACATGGACAAAACCAAGGGGGGGTGGGGTAGAAGCAAGGGAGGGAGGTGGGTTTGGAGGGCATGGGGAGAAAATACGGACAACTGTAATTGAACAACAATAAAAAAAGAAAAGAGCTGTTTTAACATTTGTGTATGGTTTCAATTCTGTTTTTAAAAATTATGCAGTACACTTGACTGTTTTCTTTTGGTTTGTAGTTCTAAAATGTAGTTGTAACACATGTAGTTGTAACACATGTATAGATTTTTAAGTGAACATGATTTTTGTTATCTAGGGTAGATCTGTTCAAGTGTGGGATTGGTAAGTCATATGGTAAGTGTATATTCACTTTATATGAAACTATCAAAATGTTTTCTAGGATGACTGTACCATTTTGCATTCTTATCAGCAGCGCATGAGAGCTTTAGTTGTTCCACATTTCTTCCAACATTTGGTATTGTCAGTAGTTTTTAT